>VDFB02215355.1:0-12851 GCA_007258455.2 Sequoia sempervirens
CAATTCACCAATTCCCAACACTTAATAGCCAAAAAAAACTAAATTTTTTTTTTCCATAGATCTTCTTCTTCTTGTTTCTCCTTCCTCTCTTCTTTTTGCTTCCTCTCTCAACTCTTCTTGATTTATTGTGTTTCAAAAACCCTCTTCTCGACATACATTTTTAGTTATATTTTGTAGAGCAATAAAGAAAGATTATGAAAACTATTGTGTTGTTATTGTTTCTGTTAATGTTTTTCCTCCTTTAAATATTTCTCCTCACCTTCCTAATAACTAAATCTTGAATTTTTTTTTTTCTTGCAATGTATCTATCCTTCATAAATAATAAGAAATTCCATTTTAATTGCAAACTAAATACTTATCTTCAGTAAATAGATAGAAAATTCCATTTCTAAATTGCAAAAGAAATATTTAACCTTAATAAGCGATAAAGAAATATTATTTAATTGCAAAATAAATATTTACTCTAAATAAATAATTAAGAAATTTCATTCAATTAGAAATAAAATAGTTATTCTAAATATCTGAAAAGTACCACTTATTTGGAATAAATAAAATCTATATTTAAATTATAATTAATTCCTATTTGTTTCATTGAACTTTTATTTCATTTCTAATTAATTTAATCAAACATTGTAAAATACAAACCATAAAATAGGGGTCATGCAATCCTTCCCCCCTTAAAGAATCATCGTCCCGATGATCAACCTAACTAAAGATAAAAGAAAAAATTCATACCTCCTTACTTTGTTTTACCTTAATGAGATATTTTTTACTTCAACCACCTATTCATTCCTACCAACAAAAATTACTGTGGCTAGCATCCATACACTTGCACACCTCATTAGCACATCGTGGCTTCATCAATTCACTCTATTTACTTTATCTAATAAAATTATGCATCTAATTCATTTATTTCATACAATCTTCTATATCTTATTCAATTATTTTTCATATTCCAAGATACTTACGGATAGAAATAAATAGTTATGTTTTGTTTTTGTCAACATGCCTACTCACATGAGACATTAGAAAAATTTCCTTTACGGTGATAAACAACCATCCCATACTACTTGTTATCATCATTAGCAAACAAAAAGAAAAGTCTCAACAATTTGAAAATGTCAAACCAATTACAACAATGTCTTCATCTTGATCAACAACATGATTAGAAACATCAAAGATAAAAAGATTACTTACTAATACAAAAGGTTCAAATTAATTACCATAGCAACATGGAATACTATATGTGGTAGTTCATCAAGAGTTCAATACTGATTCAACCTGTTATTAAATTTCACAACAAAAAGTAAATCTCAATCTATAATTGGAAAAGTAAATTTCTATTAACAAAGATTTATGTAAAAGTATGATATGAATAATCATTTACCTTTTTACTACTGTAACAAGAATGCATCCAAGAGAACTACATTACATTAATTGAGTAAACAAGTCATGCAATGATCCACACAATGATACATGTTCAGTTTTTGAATTACATAAAGAAAATAAAACATTTAATCAATCTTCAGCTGCCATAACCTAGTGGTCTTCTGCAAGCTAAAGGTCAAGAGCATGCTTAAGGAGCTTTTCCCACCCAACCATGAAGCATAACACTTACCTGGGATTCTTCCTAACTTGAAGAACACCCGACCCTGCATAAGGTGCCTATAAACCAATAACAAAGGGGTAGAAGGGAAACTCTTGATGCATGCTTGATGCCTTATATGCACTCTTATACTAGATTAAACATATTTCTTGCATCTAGGATGTGGCTGAGAAACATATAACATATATAAAATTCTAGGCTTTCCTTATCCATGTATTTTAATGGTACAGCTTGCTTTTGGCCAAAGCATATATATATATATATATATATATATATATATATATATATATATATATATATATATATATATATATATATATATATATATATATATATATATATATATATATATATATATAATTTGGTTGATCTTGGAAAAGAAGATCACCTTCTCTGTTAATCCACATTCGGCATCCTGTCCTGGAAGGTAAGCTTAAAATTTATCACACACAACACATTCAACAAGAAAAAAAAAATTTGCATAGAATAAGGACCAGATGATATAATAGTGCATAACATGCTCAAGTGCACATAGAATGAATAACAAACAAGAATACATAACCCCTGGTGCCTAACTCACACAGGGTATGAATACATAATTTACTTACAGTGCCTCAGTTGCACAAATATGGAATATGTCTTGTATACAATGTGCATTGCTAATACAAGTTTTCATACAATGAATATGGTAAGTGCATCTCTCATACAAGTGCATTGCTCACACCAAAAGGTGAAATATGCATAAATTACAGTAGTGCAATTATAGTGATCATTACTCGATCCAATAAACACAATGAGTATCAAAATTATATCTCACACAAAAATAACGAATGTAATAATTACTCAAGTGATTTATCCACACAAAGGAATCAAGAAATTACTCTAGTCTATCACTCGCACAAGAACAACAATAATATGAAACATGAATCACTCACATTAGTATAGTGAACATTTCTCGTTCAAGTATAGATATAAGTAATGTTAAGGCAACAATTTTCTATGATATGCATACAATCATTCATACAGATGTGTCATTCACACGGTGCATGAGAAGTGCATTATTGTGCAAGTATCATTCTCATAAAGTGCATATGTACAAGTACTTTCACTAAAAACAATCAAGCATACAAGATTCATCACCTCAATCACTTTTGCCTTGTCTGATAGACAGATCAAGAAAACTTGTCTGTCATCCTTATCAATGAAGTCCCTTAAGGAATCTCAACTTTGTATTCTTCAAGATCTTGTAGTTCTATTAGATCCATACCTGTAAGAATAGGGCATTGCTCAACAATCAACTTTCCCAAGTACATATACAAAAATTCTCACCTTTAAAAAATCCTTCTTATATTTCCTACCTTCGAGAAGGCTCAACCAATATTTATCCAGTATTATCAACTTTATTTACCTTACAGGTGTTTTCCTTCTTCCTGTCATTATAAATTTATTCTTAAATCTTGTATTTTATCAACTCATTCATCCTTTATGTCATCAAATAGATCTCTCTTCACAATATACTTCTCTTATCAATCCATTTTTATTGCCACATCATCATTCATGGGTTGTCGCCATTTATTATCTACCTTGGCTCACCTCAAATACCACTAAATATTACCCATCTTTTCTTATTTCAAATATTCATCATTACTATTACTGACAATTCTTATGAAAAGATGACTAAGACAAAGATGTCTCACACATCTAGATTTCTTAAAAGATCAAACTATGTCTAAAATTATGATTGATTCCAATTAACTGTCTAAGAATCACCATCTCATTAAAAGAATCTTGACCCTCAACTAGGGTTCTCCATTCAATACAATAGGTTCAGTTGCTATAATGCAACCTAAGCATAGAAGAATCAAGGCCCGAGCATTAAACCTAAGTGTTCTGATACCAAATGTAATGATTAGACAATAACTCACTTACTAATTATAATTCTCAATTCCAAGATAATTTAACAGAACCAAATAATTATATAATGGTGGGAATAAAGAGTAAAAATTAAATAATTTTCAATCACTTGATCAAAAGGAATAACATGCATATCAATGAATCAAGGTACATCAACAGAATCTTAGGTAAGCCATTTAACAATATAAATGAGAATAATATTTATTCAAAGTAAATAGCTTACATGTATAACATAACGGACCAACCTAAAATATTTACACAAGAAAGGCTTGCTCATCCATTCTTCAACAACCTAGACCTACAAGAAAATGTTACTGAATAGGGGTTTGTGTTCGTCAAACTGCATTTTGGTAATATAACCTTTAAATGAAATGAAATAAGATACATGAATGAAGAATGATCACATTATGATGTTGCAACTCTCTAAAAATATAGCATTAAGCTCTTGCTTGATTGTGATAGATCTTGACTTGAATGCTTCTTGAATCATGAAATATTCATCAGATATGTTAGCTCAAAGAAAATAGGTAGCCATTAAAATGTGTACATACATATCAAAATGCTCACAAATTTTTCACCAAAAACGACAGCATACTTGACATTAATGCGCATACATACAATCATAAAGACTTCATGTTAAATTACTATTGATGTTGCTTAGACCATCTTTTCATAAAACATCAAGTAATCTTGGTAGGTACTATTTTTCTAGATCAAGATAACATATCTGCTTGTATGAAATAATCCATCAATCTTTCACCAGAACATATAAAGAAATGAAGTGGATCAATGAAGAACATGCAAGTACTAGCATGATAAATAAAGAAGGTATAGCTCATGTATGTATGTATATTCATATGTATATAGGTAAATATGAATATACATTTGTAAGTAAAGTAATTCCATACCACTTCTCCTCCTATCCAAATATCATGAGGAGACATGTTTAGTGGTTTTATAAGCAAGAATTACCTCTCTTACATGGAAAACATAATGAAATTGCATCAAACAAGAATTTTATCTTAATAATGAATCTCCTTATTCATCAAAATAAGCAAAAGACATTATATACATGAATGGGGGTTCTTAATGCATGAATATAAGAAATCCTCCTAATTTGACTTTAAATGACATGAAATTTAAAAAGAGTAAAGATTTATTAGCCCTAAGGCTCTCGTCAAGTTTGTATCTCTACCATATTCTCAATCTCCAACTTGAGACATTCCAAATTAACCTATCTTGATAAATCGTTGTCCTTCATCTAGAATTGCCATCTTGATTTTGAATACTATTCACTCTATGAGATGTCCAAAAGGTGTAATTATCTACTATGCTTTTCATTTAAATATTGAAGACTTCGATGTTATTATTTGCATGTTCATGAATCATATGTTTTGTTGAACATTTTCATGTCACATAAGTAAAGAGAGTGATTAAAGCATACAAATTAATTATTTCTAAAAGAGTAGAGAAGAATATTTCTAGACTTAAATGGAATATTTCTTGATTCTTATTATATGAGGAATAATATGCTCTCACTAAAAGTCCTAGGTGGCTATGTTTCTAAAACAAGTAATGAATGTAGATATAGAGTTATATAGATGAGTATGACACTATTCTTGGAAGATCATGTTGAATTGAGAAATTGTGATCTATGATTGGGGACCTGAAATAATCAGGTTCACAAATAATTATACAAATATATAAATATATGTAAATATACATAATCAGAAAAAAAAAGTATGGATTCAAATAGTGTATCATCAAAATATTATACTGAAGATTCATAGAACAATACATATATATATATCCTTATATGTGTGTGTGTATATATGGATATGTATGTATATATATACATACATAGACACAACCTTAACAACAACAAGAATAGACATATATCAAGGCAATTTCAAAGTCTCATGATAGGAAAGTAAGCCTCAAAGAACGATTGGTGTGGCTAGGGAAGCCACAAACCATCATAATTCAGACATAACAACATGAAATTCTAGAAATAATAGTTATCTTATAACCAAATCTAAGCCTCAAGAACCAACTAGGAAATAATTAAAAATGAAAGCAACAAAGATAGACAACCACCAAATTAATCATAACTAAAAATTTACAAACTTGGTATGGTTGATTTTTTGATATGTTTTGAAAGACATGGCTGTGCACCTACAATAGAAATTATAAAAAAAATCCCAGATCTGAAAATGAATGTTATTAAAGCTGAAATAGACTCATTTTTCTTATGACAGTTTTATTGTTGTCATAACCTTTTTAAAATTTTGATTTCAAGGAAAATGGAACTAGCAACCCCATACAATTTCTAGAATTTCAAACACAAAATCCAATTGATTTAAACAAACATTAATCTAATACCTACAATCTCTTTTATATTTGTAAAACAAAAATTACGAAGGATACAAACCCTACCTCAAATCTAATGAAAAATCAGAAAGAAAAAGAAGAAATTCCAAAACACAAAACACATCAAACACTTGATACATACACATAATTCAATCATAATAAATCTATACATTGTACAACATCAATAACAAAGGGTATTAAACCCTACCTTGGTCCAACATAAGAATGGTAGCCATAAGAGCAATAATAAGAACAATACTTGTAGCCAAACTAGAGCAACAATCTCCAACCAATTAAGCGATTCCCAACACTTAATAGCCAAGAAAACCTAGAATTTCCTTTTTCGTAGATCTTCTACTTCTTCTTGTATCTCCTTCCTCTATTGTTTTTCCTTCCTCTCTCAACCATTCTTGATTTACTATGTTGCAAAAACCCTCTTCTCGGTATACATTTTCAGTTATATTTTATAGAGCAATAAAGAAAGATAATGAAAACTATTGTGTTGTTATGGTTTCCATTAATATTTTTCCTCCTTTAAAAATTTCTCCTCACCTTCTTAATTACTGAATCTTGAAATTAAAATAACGTTTCTTTTTCTTGCACCATATCTATCCTTCATAAATAATAAGAAATTCCATTTTAATTGCAAACTAAATACTTATCTTCAGTAAATAGATAGAAAATTCCATTTCTAAATTGCAAAAGAAATATTTAACCTTAATAAGCAATAAAGAAATATTATTTAATTGCAAAATAAATATTTACTCTAAATAAATAATTAAGAAATTTAATTCAATTGGAAATAAAATAGTTATTCTAAATATCGGAACAATACCATTTATTTGGAATAAATAAAATCTATAATTAAATTATAATTAATTCCTATTTGTTTCATTGAACTTTTATTTCATTGCTAATTAATTTAATCAAACATTGTAAAATACGAACCATAAAATAGGGGTCTTGACATTTTGTGTATGCATGTTTATCTCTCTGCTTGTTTGGTAAATTTTCTCCTTAAGGGTTTAGAGAAGTTATTTGCATAAAGGTTTTAAGGGTGGAAATTTGATATCTCTTGATTCACCCCCCTCTCAATAGACCATTGTGTTCCAACAATTGTTAATAGAGCCCTAGGTCACCTATGAGAAATTTTAATTAGATTGGGTAGATCTCGGATAGGTAAACAGAAAATGCTTAGCTAGGAAAGCTTATCTACAAATGAAGTACCTCTCTTTCAAGGATCAAACTACATGGTTCAGAGTAGTAAAATGAAATCATATATTAAATCATTATGATTTGATGTGTGGATGACAGTTAAGAAGGGATATATGCGTCCTACTACATCCTCAACTACTAAAGTTGCAAAGATGGATTATGAAGAAAATACTAAGGAAAAGCCTGCAATTCTATGTGGGTTTTCAAGTTCAATGGTTTTTCAAAGTCATGCATTGTAAGATTGTAGAGGATGTATGGAATAAAAGGAAAAATAGCTATGAATGATATGATAAAGGAAAGTTGGAAAGTTCGCAAGTTCTGCAAGCTAAGTATGAGGATCTAGAGTTAAGAGGAGATGTGGCTAGATGAGAGATGATAGAAGCATCAACTTCTAGATCAAAGGAGACTAGTGAGGAGCAAGCTGAATTCATCAAAAGATCAAGAAAAAGCTCCAAAAAATGTAGAGGAAAAGCTAACTTGCTTTTGAATGCCTTTATGATTAAATTAATAACTTTGAGAAAGAAAATGTTAGTAGAAAGAAGAAGAATAATTTGCAAATAAAAGGAGAGAATAGGTGATCAAATGTTTTAGGAAGCTCATATGATGAACATGAAATTGCCTACAAGATTGATGGAAAAGGATCTCGGTGCATGGGATTTGGAATGACCTCTAATGAAGAAGTTGAAAGGTATAATAAAGATGAAGAAGCTGTAACCTCTAGTAATAGAGAAGGAGAGGTTGAATTTGAAGGTAGACTCATCTATGCCTTAAATGAAATTGTGAAGTTGAGGAAAGAAAATGATGATCACAAAATGCATGCACAAGATGAGATTAAGAGAATGATAAAAAAAAATGAAGATAATAAAATGAATGCATAGAAAGAGATAGAAAGACTAACTATGAGTCTTGAAGAATCTGATCAGATGGTGAGTTTTTGGTACATAGTTGTCATTGATGTCAATAGAGGTTGCTAGCATTAGTGTGAAAATGTCATTGATGTCAAAGGATTATTAGAAGAAAGCTAGAATTGAACATGCAAGGGAAATTTTGGCATAATGATTGATCATTTGTATGCTCAGTGGAGTGATTGGATGTATGTAGATGTGTTGGTGAAGGTTGATGAAGAGGACAGCTTGTTTTGTACAAAGAAAATGTGTCATGGAGTGTTGACATATTGCTACAAAGTGTTCTTCTAGATAACAAAAGTGAAAATAATAGAAATATGCTTTGTGAGATTAGGTGTCATATGTGGTCTGGAACCAATTATTTAAGATCTTGGGTGTATTAAGGTTTATCAATTTAATCCTAAGATTTTTGTAGTCATGGCGTTCAATCAGATATCTAATTTTTGGGTGACTTGTATAGGCAGTTGTAGGTTGCATAAGTTGTGACTTATGCCTTCAAACTCATTGGACAATTGGCCCCATTTATCTAGCCTTTTGGTTGATGGTGATGATTGAAGAAAGGGCATATTTTGGACATCCCATAATATCACAACATGTAGTCCATGTAGCTTGTGGTACTGCAGTGATACCATAATATTGTAGTAGTATGCGTAGTTTCTTAGAGTTTCATGGTAAGTTTTTGGTTAAGAGTATGGTATACCACAACCTCATGGTAGGAGTCAGTGTGGCCCTATGATATAGTAGTTGGTAGTGCTCTTGGGTAAAAGCACAAAGGTTGTGTCACATTTATAAAAGAAATGACCAACCTTGATCCAATTTTTAAACTTGAATCACTAATAAGTGGCATATATGTTTTGAATTTTGAAATGATGTAAACTAGTAAAATATGTATTTTTTAGTATATTTTATGTTTGTATTTTTTAAAAAATTTAAAAATTATTTTAAACTAGTTTTTAATAAATTAAAACTATAATTTAGTTGCTGATAAAATGCTGAAAAATGAAGTTGCATGGGATGTCAAACTTTTTATAGTAAATTTTTATTTTTTTCTTTCAAATTTTTTGTGTGTATTTATAACTTGAAATTTTAGTGCATGGATATATTTTTTTCCAATTTTGATAAATATATATTTTTAAATAAATATTAAAATGTGCATGAATAAAAAAATAGTTGTTTTCATCGGGACATCAACTTTCATATTAAATATTTATCTAAAATGGAAAAAAAATATACCATCTTAAAATAGATTCTTTTATTTAGTGCATCATATTTTTTCAATTTTTTTTAATAAGTTTTAGTATTTTTCCTTAGCATAGTAATCAACCTAATATTTTGTGTTGATATCCTACTTTTAGTAAAAATAAAATATAAAATATAAAAATAATTAAACTATTAAAATAATATAATTTTGAAAACTACACTTATGGATCTACAAAGGGTATTTTTATATTTAAAAAAAATGTTATTTACATTAAGAGTTATTGAAACTTCAAGTTTTTAAATAATTTTTTTTTTGGTAAATTGGACTCAAAGTGGCGCTCCATATATTTTTAGCCAACAATTTTAGTTGAAAAAGTTGTGGAAGTATCTAACTTAGCTATAATGAATCTTACTAGATCATATGTTTGACCAAAATTGTTTTTAGTTAGAAATACTTAAATTTGGTTTGCATGCTAGTAAGTTGGCTAAAAGTGTGACACAACTTTGTGCTTTACCCTCTTTTGGTATCCACTACCCATGAGATGGTGTGTGGTATTGGCGGTGTTGAAATTGTGACCCCATGATAGTGGATGGACATGGCTTACATCATGGCGGCACTAAGCAGTATGGTGGTAGCCACAAAAGGACCACGTTGAGTCATGTTGGTGCCTATAGTAAGGTGGTAACCATTGCAAGCCCACAATGATGTGTTTTGTGGGTTTGTGATACGATGGTTAATCACATGGACACCATAAGGTGTAAATGGAAGGTTTGTGGTGGTGAGATATCATTCGGTATTATGGTAAGGACTAACTATGATATAGGTTGGTAGTTTGATGGTGATGTGGAAGATTGTGTGGATGAAATTTGATGATATGTAGACTATGGAGACCACTTGGTCTATACTGCAGGTTTATCAGTGGGACTTGTTCATTTCGAAGGGAGTTGTTTTGGTATCTCTCCAATGGAGCAATGGAATGGGACTTGACTATCAAGTGACAGAATACGGGACATGATAGAGAGGTGAATGAGTTGTTGACACATGATAGGAATAAAGAATACATATGGGAGGTAAATTGTAACAACACTGTATGGAAAATCTTAACTTTTTTCTTCCCACAATATACTTTTATCTAAATAAAACTCCCTGATTCCAATAAATAACACAAGAACCATTATATTAGTATAATCAAGTAATTAATATAATAATGTAGGCCCCAATAATATTGAATTCATTTATCTTGAACAAACAATTGTAGTGATGCATAAATAAATAAGGCTTGCACTCCAGCCTACCATATTGGCATCATGAAGCCACATGGACTCTAGCCAAACCCTTGAGCAAGAAAGGAGGGAAACCAACTCACTAAGCCCTTCATAAATTTTATTCAAATGTTTGTGGGTATATAGTCCTTTCAAGAGTTCCTGCTCTGAGAGAGTTTCCCAATGACTGCCACCCACATGGGTAGTAGTCACTTGGTAAAATTTTCTAACTAAGATAGTTAAAAATAACATTAGATTGTATAAGTTAATTTAGAAGGGAAAATTGAGCATTCATTTCAAACATTAAATGAAAGAAAATAATATTAAATAACCATCCAATCTATTCTCCAATGATATTCCATATATAAATGATGCTCTTATATAGTCATTCCAATCTCCATTAAATGAAACCCCAATAACATAATTTAATCAACTAATCAATCCATACACTTAGAATATTTAAATATTTCCTAATCTTTCCACTTGTAAACCAACTCTTAATAAAGTTTCTCCATTTAATCTAACTTCAATGAAATTCTTCATTAACCATTCAACTATCAATATTTATTATTTTCAATCAAGGTTAAATGACTACTAAATACATTTCATTAAGACAAATTGTGTCATTTATTCATACATCTATATCTAGCTATCAATAATATATTTCTCATGATCAAGATTCAAAATATATTGAAAGGAAAGATTGGTTTGTACTTTTAATATTTGAATAAGCCTAGATATTATTAAATATATTTTTGATCAAACATTATTTAGTAATAGATTATATTTGACCTGTCTTTGACTTATGCTTACCTTGTGTTTACAAATTAGAATTAATAAATATTATGCAAATATGGATGATGAAATGCTTCAACAAATGAGTTCTATCAATGATCTATTAGGTCACAAAAGAATATCTAAAAAATAATGCAAGAAGTGATAGTAATCTATTCGACCATCTACAAAAGATAGAGTGCGATTAGAATTATTGATCTCAATAATTACCCTAAAATCGACTACATTATTAATTTAAGTTGACCATAAGATAATTGCAACCTTTTACACATATATAAATATAAGTGGAGAATAAGTAAGAAAACTTCTTTGGATTAAACAGAGGAAGATTTATATTACACCAACAAGATTTTGATTTAACTATGATGTTTGATTTGACACATTAAAAACTATGGTCTGTAGGGAAGAGAGACATACCTTATTTCATTCCAATTTATGAGACTATCTTACTAGACCAAACATTTATATGGCTACATAACATAGTCATTTGTATTTATTGTGACCGAGAGCTTAACGAACATAATCATAAGATTGCATTTAACAATAAAGCTCAAGACATAAATACCTAGATGACTTGTAACAATTCTTAAGAAAAAATTAAAGGCTTACAGCTATAGTCCTTTTACCAACATAGTCTATTAACTTTGATAAGGATGACTAATTGAAGTAATTAAATATATCTTGCTTATATAAGATCCAATATAATTCCTTAAACATTTATCTTAAGATGAATCAACATTACTTGACCAATTTCTCCAACCATTACTTTAATTTGGAGAAGGAGAAAACACCCACATAATTCCAAAAGTAATGACATATCTTCCAAAAATGTTATCCCAAGCTTCTGTAATGAACGGGTCCATAAATTGTAAAATAGAACTATCAAAGGATCATATTTTCTAAATATTTTTACTATCAATGTGGCATATTACTTTTCTAAGAAAGAATTGTAGGGCCAACAATTTAGTTTTACGATTACCCATATTTAACTCTTAGAGTTTGGTAAGGTTTATCAAGTTGAGAACTAATATTTTACTTCTGAAGTCATTTAGCCTCTAATATTTGAAAAGTATTTTAGTTCTATAGTTGGAAACCTTGGAAGCATAGATGACTAAAGCTTTAGCATCTAGTCATGATTTCTATAAATGCATTCTTCTGGATAGTAACACAACGCAACATGACCAATTGAGTGAAGCTTATATTCCATAAATAATCTATCTACTGGAATATCTTGTAAATGCTAATCTACTGCTAATACTCATGTTCCACATGCATAGACACATCATATACTCAAGGATATCTCTTGATAGAAATCTAATGAGTTCCAACATCATGAGATGAATAAATAAATAGAAACAATCATAACCTTTTCAAAAGTAACTACTAACCACTTTAACAATACTAACTCCATTTGATCAATTAATTAGCATGATGTAATAATCTAGATTGCAAGGATCACACGCTAAAGTTGATGCAGGAGAATCCAATGGTTTAGGGAAATATTGCACCACCCAAAAAAATTGTTTTCATTATTTTCTTTGGATTTATTTTGAGTCCCATGATGCTGCTTAAAGGGTGTAAGA
>VDFB02215356.1:0-17997 GCA_007258455.2 Sequoia sempervirens
CAAGTGAACTCTGATGGGCACAGGATGGCAGGATCTTGGCTCTGATACCACTGAAATATTCCGAGCCAAATTTTTTTTTTTCGTTTTCAAATAACAGATTTCCAATTACAAATAGTGCACCCGTTAAGGTTAGATGGATAAACCAAAACGTGCAGGAAAGCAACTCTAACCTGAATGGCGCCGATGATGGCGAGCATTGGTCAGAGGATCTAAATGAAATTGCTTATGCTGAAACTCTAACCAGAATGGCACCGATGATGGTGAGCATTGGTCAGAGGGTCCTCTACGCTAAGTACAGAAAGGAACTCGACGTCCAGTATGTGCTACCCAATCCAATGCGGAGTGAGGGGCGACCATATGACGGAGTGATTACAGGAAACAAAGCTTGAAATGAAATGCTGAAAACAGGAAAGAGCTCGACACCCAGAATGTGCTTGCTGAACCAAGATGGGAAAGTAGCTACCATAGGGCGGAGACTTAACTATTACAATAACTTCGAAGGAAATAAAGCATTACAACATAGATTTTGGAAAGCTCAATAAATACTGCCAGTACTACTGTCAGTTTACAGAATGAAGAGCATATGCTTGTCAAGAGATTAGAACTAGAAATAATCACCAATTACAATGCAATAATCATTCCCTTGATTTGATTCAAGAGGCCACATCAACTTCCCACAATGAGTCGGAAATATTAATTCTGTTTTCTGTTCTTTTTACAAATCTATATTATGCTCATAAAAACAGCAGCTTAAGAAAACCTTCAAATGCTCACAACTCCCTATCCACTCGCTCAAATGACCTGATTCTTAAACCACAAGACTCCCAACAAAATGGCGCTCAAGATGATATGAAGAAACAGACTCTAAACACTCCAAATAATTAAATGCACAATTCCCAATGCATGAGAAAGTACGGCCCCAGCTGAAGAATTTGATTTGACTTTAAAAATTAAATACACAACAATAAAATCTAAGATTGGAGACAAATATTCGCCCTTCCTTGACACTACTATCAATGCAATACCCAGAACTAACTCTTTTGTATTTTTTGAGTTATGAATATAAACGTGGATCTGCTGTAGCTAATCTGCACTTTAGAAATACCTCTAATATGCTGAAATCAGATCTAACTAATTACAATGATGATTACAATGCACAAAAACAAAGGCAAACTTACAAATGATTGAATCACTCATAAGCATGCTAAAATCTCCACTAGATGCTATCTTTCAAGCATGAAGTCGAGCCTAGACTAGGAGGCATTCATTCCTCGAAGAATTCCCGCAACCATTTCGGCAGCATAACATTAGCATAGTCCAAAGATGAAGAATGATGCACTAAGACTCCTCTTTATAATCCTTCCGTTGACTTCGCAAAACCCTAAAATCTGTTTTTAGGTCAAAACCCATCCTCCTCAATGATGGGCGTACTTTTGCCTTCAAGCTTTTGATTTGATATTTTTAATAAATATCATACTTTAATTAATGCGCTCAACAAGCTTGCTCAGACTTTAGAATAATTAAAATATTCATTAATGAGGCGCCACCCTCAAATGACCACCTTTTTAAAACAACCTTAAGTCATTAACTCTAAGCCAAGGGTCAACGTTAAAATATAATAATTAAAATGTGACTTTTTAATTTAAATGACTTAACTTATTTCTCCGAAAGTGCCCTGAAGCCGATACTGATGAAGTCAACTGATCAATCTGAAGCCGAAAGTCAACCAACCTGAGCTCATCTGGAAAGCTGCCAAAAATAGAATTTACTAAAAATAGTAAATTCCAAAAAGTGCTCCGAATGCCGAAATGATCATACCTTTCTGAAGCCCTCACGAAAACCGGAAGGAATCATATTGAATCCTGTCTAGAACAGCCTCCTCAAAATTGAGCCCATTTCAGCAAACTAGCCGGGTTCCCAAGAAGGCTACTTGCGGTCACTAAATGTCAAGCTTGAGAAGGGACATTACAACAAGACATGCCATAAGTATGTGGATATTGGAGTACCTCCACATGATAGTGGTGATGTGAGTATGGAAGATTACACTGTGACTAGGGTTCAACTTGGGAAGGTAACTAATGCAAGTGCTAAGGAAGATGTACAAGTGACTCTAAATGCATTGTCAGACAAACTTGATAAGATGGAACAAGCAAGGGATATGTATAAAGAGAAGGTTGAATGGTATGCATCAATTTTGAGAAAGATCATAGGTACCTCAAAGAATGTGCAACCTGTGGCTATGATAAATGTTGAAGAACCAACAGTGCAAAAAGTTGAAAAATACTACTCCAAAGGTAAAGTGTTGTATGAGTTTGTTGATGAAATAATAAAGTAGGGCTAGCAACTCATAACTATTGCTAATGAAAAGACTGCCCAAGTATCCAAGATAAAATTAGAACTGGAAAAAGTAGAAGGCACACTTTCCATGGAACAAAAAGAAATGGAACGAAGTATTGCATTTTGGTTACAAATGAAGGAGACAAAATTGAGAAAAATGGTGGAAGTTGGGGTAATTTCTAACAAAGAAAAGTATGCGGAAATAAAAGAGTCTCTTAAGAATCACATACAAGTTATCAAGTCTCTCATCGAGGACATACAACGAGTGCAAGAAGATGTAAGGACATTGTATTGTTATGGTGAATGGGATTGAGGAGTTGCTAGGAAAACTCCTTGATGATGATCATACCTTCCTCCTAATAAGTGAGATTGCCTATATTTTCAAAAAAGCTATCCTAAAGCAAGTGGAAGATGAATCCTTTTCAAAGACTTCAATGTATTCCTTGTGTGATGTGACTCACTCTAGACAACCTCAAAACGCATCTAGATAGGTGCAAAAATATTTTCTCATCTACAAGGAAGTCAATCACAAAATTTTATACAATCATCGACTACACCATTGGACCAAATGAGGCGACCATGCGGGATATTAAGAAGAAGTATGAAGACTTCCAAGCCAAGAGAAAGGAACCATAAAAGTCTTCTTACATCTCCAAAGTTAGATAGTTCATATGCTTTTTTCTATGCTTTATGTAGATAGGTTTTGACATTTTACATGTCATTTTGAAAAATGTAATTACATGTAAAACAAATATGTTTTCTGACATGAGGCCAGACCCCACCGACCATACACGCCAATGGTCATCTCTTCCTTGTTGTCTTTGCAGTTGAAATAAATGGACTTCATTTAGTGGCTCTGTGATCACCCTCTAAACGATCAAAATGGGGTAGAGTTTGAAGATACATTTTGTACTCTATCAATTTCTTTGTGCCTCTATGGAGTGGATTCCTTTACTTCACAGTTAGTGGCATGAGTAGTCCACGACCATCGATGAACATAGTTGTTAACGATTACTCTGTCTCGCCATGGGAAGCAACAAACAACAGGTTAGGGTTTTTCCTAGATTAGCTCTCCTCTCCCATCTATAAATATGAGAGGATTTTATTGTAATTTTTACCTTTTATCTTATGCAACAAAGTGTTTCCCAATTGTGAAGCAAATATTGAAACTTTGAGTTCATCTTTGTGAATCTATTTTTGATCAACAAAGAAGCTAAGTTGCACACCAAAATTTGTGTTGGGACAATTATCTTGTTATTTGATTGAATTGACAACGTTTAGTAATTGGGATTGAAGGGCTTTTAAGTAAATCTGTGTAGACTTTGAACTACACCCATTGCTTGAAATTGTGATATTGTTGATATTATTGGTGAATTCTCTATAAGAATTTGTGCTTATATTTATTCATGTTGCTCATGGGATTAATTGTGAAGTATATTGAAGACTTTGTGCTTCTTTTACAATGTTGGTTACTATTTTGAAGAGTTCACTATTGGAAACTACATAACGACTTTATGCCTCTTTGAGATTCCTTGTTTGTTACTTGTCTTTATCATGCTAGTATTCTTAGAATTTGCTTTGACAAGATAGGAATATTGGAATTGAAGGTTTTAAGTAAATCTGTGTAGACTTTGAACTACACCCATTGCTTGAAATTGTGATATTGTTGATATTATTGGTGAATTCTATAAGAATTTGTGCTTATATTTATTCATGTTGCTCATGGGATTAATTGTGAAGTATATTGAAGACTTTGTGCTTCTTTTACAATGTTGGTTACTATTTTGAAGAGTTCACTATTGGAAACTACATAACGACTTTATGCCTCTTTGAGATTCCTTGTTTGTTACTTGTCTTTATCATGCTAGTATTCTTAGAATTTGCTTTGACAAGATAGGAATATTGGAATTACTACTTAGTTTTAATTTGAAGTTGCATTGCATCTAGAGACTAAAATTATGAAACATTGTAAAGCATATTCTATGTAAAAGAGAGAATCATGAATGTGGCACGCGCCCATATCGTTATTATAGTGTACATTATTGTAAATATTTGATTATTTTTCCTTAGTTTCAATAAGTAGTAAGAAGGGTTCCTCCCCTTTCCGAGAGGAGAGATTCTATCTCACATAACTGTGGCTGAAATCCAGGTTTTGTAATCTGTTAAAAGGAATTACATAATTTTCACCCAATACAATCACAAGTTAAGAAATAATAACGTGTAAGAAAATAAGTTCCTAATGTTATACCTATTGAACATGTGTTTGCACCTAGCATGAAGAAATATAAAAGAAACACATGTTATTGAAAATGCAAGGGGATGGGCCCACAGTGCAATGGTTGTTGCACAGTAGTGGTAAACACTACTTCCAGAGTTTGAGTCCTGTGGAGTGTGGGAGGTGGATCGATTGCTAGAAGATGGTGGAGATAGTGGTGGTGGTGGTAGTAGTGTTGTGCAATGTACGGTGGAGGTCGATGATAGAGTATGGAGGAATGGACGTGGAAGGATCTACAAGGGAGGAAAAGAGAGCATAGAGTTTGAGGTGAGGACTGGCAACGAGAGTTTTAGTAGCAAAGTAGCGGTTGTGGTGATGGAGGCGGCAGTTGGTTAACAGTAGATTAGGGAGAAGGCAGGGGAGAAGTACAGTGGAAGGAGGACGAGATACAAGGGTGAAGGAAGAGCTAGAGGAGAAAAGATAGAGGAGAAGAAGAGAAGAGGAGTCGAGGGTAGGATGTAGAAGAGAAGTAGGAGGAGAGGAGGGGGAGAGAAGAGGAGGAGGAGGAAGGTAAGAGTAAGGAGGAGGAGAAGAGGCAAAGGAGATGAAGGAGGAAGATAGGAGAGGAAGGTGATGAAGTCAGGGTGTGAAAGGAGGAGACAGATGGAGAGCCTAAGGAGGTAAGAAGGTAGAGGGAGATGGATCGAAAGTGGTCAGAAGAGGGGAAGAAAGCAGATGGAGTTAGAATGATGGGGATGAGGTCCCCCAAATGTGGCCTCACTGGTTTGTAAGCTCCAGTCAAAAGCATTCACTTATAAAAAAAAATGCAAGGAAGAGAAACAAGAAAAATAATATGATGATGAATTGGGTGATTTACATTTGAAGATGGAGATAATCTTGTAGATAATCCACACCATGTGGTGCTGAGGGAGGCACCTAAATAAGGATTTTTTTTATTTTTTATTTTTATGGAATGTATTTGATATTTTAACCTTTTCTCTATTTAGTAGATAAGACTAATGTTCCAAATGTTTTTTTTTGTATGATAATAAAAAATAAGTACTTTGGCATTATCTAAATTTCCTTTCCCATTTAAACTACATGTAAAGACGAAAAGGGAGATTTCAAAATAAAATTAGAAATAAAACAATGTAAAAATATGAAAAATAGAATAAAATATCATAAATGTAATCTATAGACAATAGAGAACTTAGAAACCATTTTGGGTAGCTCATTGGTCACAATGCTAGCATGCCACATTATCATCCAATATTTGCATTGTTATCCAAAATTGGTAGATAAATAGCTTGTTTCTAGAATCTATATGGCTGGCACTCCAAAAAGAAAATATAAACATCAAAGTTTTTTGGAAATGTATATAAAGGTATAGGACTACAAAAACTATTTTAAACTCAATATTAAGGTGATAAAATAGAAAAATAAAATCCAAACCTTTATATGTTTGATATTCCTTGAATACCTATGTTAGAAAAATAGAATTTGTGTGATTACAAAGGAGCCTACCATGGTGGTTAGGCCTTTAGGTAAAAGAAATACAATGATTCCACTTTTAATGGAAGCGTTGTGAGTAGAAAAAATATTAATAGGAACAGATACCCATTTCGTAAAAATGGGTACCTATTTAGGATAGGAATATCAAACCTAAACTCCTACCCATATGAAACATGTACCCATATTGGTTTTTAAAATGGGTACTTATTTAAATAGAAACAAATATCCATTTTAAAAAAGAATACACATTTTAAAATAAAATGAGTGACAATTTCTATTTATATCACATACCCATTCCTTTTTAGAATGGGTATGCATTTTGGAGTGGGTATGCATTTCATAAAGTTAAAAATTTAAAACCCATGGTTTTAATTTTTTTAAGGCTTGAAAACCCAACCCTCAACCTTGGACCTGCAAGTACAATGCTATAAAAACAAGAGAAAATTTGACTTTAGTAATATGGCTAATGACTTTTTTAAAATAATTTTTTGATAAAATTAAAAACTAGTTTGAAAAAATATTTAATTTTTATTATGATTCAACATATTTTTCTATTTATTACTTAGGTTTTTAGGAAAGTGGTTCATAAACTTGAAATGACAAGTATTAGTATTTTTTAAATAACTTTTGATTTTTAAACTTTTTTGAAAAAAATTGTGACCAATCTAGACATCATTCTCTACATAGTGAAAATATATATTTAATTATTAGTTTAGCTCAAATTATGTTGGTCCTACACAAAATATTTTCAAAAATAGAAATTAGTGCTAATAAAAAATTGATTAAAAAATATATTTTAAAAAAAAATTATAAAAAATTTCCTGACCAAAATTTACCATTAAACATATATTTCCCCAAAATTAATTATAAAAATACTTTTATTCAGATCACATTATTCTAGTTGTACATGTGCATGTTTTGACTCAAAACATAGGACTTTAAAAAATTCATTTTTGTACATCCTATAAAAAAATATTTTTTATCAACCAGATGTTAGAATAAACTACATATTCGAAGATAAGACACAAAGTACTACATTTCATATTTCTAGACCATGTTAAGATTCTATGTTTAAGTGATTCAAATTTTTATTCAAACTATGATAAAATTTAATTTTCAAGGAAAAAGACTTCCATATTTTGGCCAAAAAGTGGATCCAACTTATTGCACTTACCCCCTAGGTTGGCCTTCACGAGAATATATTTGATGGATTTGGATTGATATGTGTGCATTCTTACCCTACATGCATCTATGAATAAGAACAATAACTAAAATAAATGTGTTTTAATCATTGGTCTATAGGGAGAAACACCCAAGTGCTTATGAGGATAAGAAGGAAGATGATATAGAGCTCACAAGGTGCTAATGATGGTGTTATGGACACAAGAAGCTTATAATAAATAATAGTAATAAGAAAAATTAAAAAATCACTTGAAACACCAAGAGTGAAGACAAGAATCATTGTTATCACAATGTATATCTTCAACAATAGAAGATTATGTTGGAATCACAAGTGTTTATAATTTGTTATTTATGGATTTTGATTGTGTTTGAGTTTTTTCCATCAATGTTTTAAATCACACTCAGTGATCCATCAGGATCACTAAGTGTGATCCGAAACATTGATGAAAAACTATGATGGATCACTAAGTGTGATCCAAAACTTTGATAAAAAAACTCAAACACAATCAAAATCTAGAAATAACAAATTATAAGCATTATGGATTGTGGAAATCTCATAGCATTAATCACAAGTGTTGTTCAAATGCTCAATAATTCTAGAAAAAATGGTGTAGAGTGTTTTTGTAAGTTCAAAAGTATTGTGTATTAAAAGATAGAGAGATAGATCTTCAAAAATTAGTTGATATGGAAGATTAAGAGGCATATAAAGTTCTATTGAGATTTGGTCGATGAACCCAATAATAGTTACAATTTCATGGCAAGGGATGTAAAGGTGGAAATTTTGGTAAGAAATGACCACTTTATGACTATATTGAATTAGAGGACATTAGTGTATCACACAAATGTCCATGTCATCATCCAAGTACAATAAGGCCATAAATAACACATGTATAATAACAATTGGACATTAATTTAACATAGAAAAAATATTCACTTTCACAAAAAAGACGACATACAAAAAAACCAAGACAATGTTGGAACCAAGGGTGGGATGAAGGCCAAAATAGGGTTGAGCGGAACTAAAAACATACTAGGAGAGATGAACACTAAATTGTGGTCAAATTATAGAGCTAAAATTATAGGGTATGCAATTTCAACTTTACATGTTGCCACCAATTTAGTGGGGCTTGCACCACTAAGTGATAAGATATGATAAAGTAATTAAAAAATAATAATTAAAAAATGACATTAAAAAAGACACACAAAGGATATATTACAATTTATCAAGTGAAAAAATCATGGCCTTAGATGAAAAATCAACAAAACCACATGTTAGATGTAAACAAAAACTTACAAAATAAACATTGTCAAAATATAAAACCTACAAAATATATGCATGAGAAGAACATAACCTACAACACATATATGTTATAAAGTCATATATAATCCAACACATTACGTGAAAATTAAAATTAAACTATATACACATAATAAGAAATAAGAGAAACACACATTCAAAGATACAAAAAAGAAAAAGCAAGTATTTTATAACATGCTCTATTTCTAGAAATTAAAAGGAATAATTCCAATGTACTCTATTGTTAGAAAAATACAAGATATGGTTCAAGGTCTAGCATACTCTGCTACTAGGAACCATACAATACCTTTACAAATAAAATACACTAGCATATTCTAAATTGCTAGGTGATCCACAAAGAGTATAAAAGGTAGTTGATATGAGTGGCATACACTAGAATACTCTTTTGCTAGGTGGTTAATATGTAAATATAATACCCAAGATTGAATGGATCATTGTGCTTTGTCTTGAGGTAATTCTAATAAGGTGGATAAACCCAAAAAACTGTCTATAATTGGGAAAACAAGCCACTAATACTTCAAGGAACATGATAGTAATGTGTTTCTATATTTGCACATGTGAATATGTATACATTCCCCCTCAAAATAATTGTATAGGTAAACATTATGCAATTAATTTTGAGGTAGAAATGGGGAACTAAAAATGACCTTGAGGAAGCATATACAATAGGATATTCCCCCACAGTGACATGATGTTACGAGTAAAGAAATCTTGGAAAACCTGGAATTGTGTCCAAAGAATGAATTCAAAAACAAAGGTTATGTCATCGACAAGAAAACACAATCAAACAAAGATACACACTAAGGTATTTGCATGCCTCGAGTTAGTATCAATTGGGGAATAAATAACTGAGGATAGGGATATAAATATCATCATTCTCCAAGAATACAAAATAAAGAGCACAAAGGAAGAAGAAAAATATCAAATAAATAATGAAAAAATAAAAAAAAATTGGTTCAACATGAAAAGGCCAAAATGTCTTAATGCTTTGCATCATCCCCAAAATGTGATGAAAATAGAATAGATGGCATATAAAAGGAGGGTAGATACAAATATAATAATTTCATGATATTTATTTCCTCATGTATTCATGTACCTACAAGGGAACCATGAGTCCCATAGGGGGAATTAACAAACACACAAGCATACAAGGGTACATTTAAGAAAACACACCAAACAAACACACTCCCAAATTTATAAATAAACAAATATATACCTATGATGTGAAAGTGAACATCTACATGTAAAACTTAAAATCTAACATATCATCTTTGTCCTAATCATCACTAGGGGTAGGTAGACGAGTCATGAAGAGTAGATTAGTAGACCAAAGACACTCAACAATGGGATATTATGTAGAAGTGGGAGGATCAATTTCCTCCTAAATGTCCATTGAAGATGAAATGGTTAATAAACATGTGAATTTTGTTGACAATGTCCAAACATTAGCCACTAAATTGAAAATTCGTCCCTCTATTAATGGGGCCAATGACTTAGGTGGAGATTAAAGAACAATAATCCAATCATTTGTATTTATAGTAGATGTGATAACATCAAGACTAGAAGATTGTGGAGAAGGAGCAATCTCCAATGTAGGGGAAGATATGAAAATGGGTTAGAAAGGGAGATGGAGGGGTTAGTATAGGATTTGGTTGGTTGTGAGTGGAGTAGGATAATGTTCAAATTTGTGTTTGGCTATTAATGGATATACATGCATGTCAATGGTAGAATGTATTAATGTAGGGAATATTTAATGGTGAACATAGCTAAATAAAGCTAATGATACTAGGGTGACATTGGAGATGATGTTAACACTAGGAAATTCAAGGGGTTTAGAGAATGGGGGTACACCAATAAAATCTATAATGAGAGAGGGATCAATAGATGGGGCTAAATCACCTCAATTATTTTATGATTTTTCTCTCAAGGTTCTTGATGTGTTTAAAAGAAAGTGGGTTAGAAGTAGTTTGTGTTGAGGTAATTTGAGTAGTAGCATGATAATAACACCTCATATGTCTAGAGTGCCTCTTGCACTTACCTTGAGAAGAAGAATATGGTAAATGATCCTACTCCTTTTTTCCCTTTATCTTGTGAAGGAGTAGGAGGAAATTTACAAGTAGGTATAGGGGATATAAAAATGACAAGTGGAGTAGAAGATAGAGAAAATGATTGAAGGAGAATAGATGTAGTTGGTGATACAAAATGATTTGGAAGAAGTATCCTAACCCTAACATACTTTTGATATAATTTGAATAGAAATCAATAGGAGGATGGGGTGGGCTAGAAGAAGTAGGCCAAAAATAGTCAAGAAATAAGTTACCATAGATAGCGAGTGGTTGATATCAACTATAAGGAATAGTGTAAACAATGCCATTATGGGGAAACTTCAAATAGTTATGAATGAAATAAGGGGTTGTATTCATCAAACTGGTCAAAGGGTAACCTAAGAGGATGAAATAACACTCAAATATAGGAATATGGATAAAGAACTTTCAAGGATTATGATCCAACCCAGATAGATAAAATGATATAACCAAGAGATAGTATAAGACATATATGTGTTCACAAATAGATTTCCAAAGAATAATAGGAATCCCTATGTAATTGGCTAGCTTAAAGAAACTACTCTATAACAATATTAATCAAGCTCATTAGATCCATTGGAACTTTGTAAGTGTTTTTTTGGTTAACTAGTACTTGGATGTATAGGAGATCATCATAGATGCCAACAAGCACAACATCATAAGAGAAAGTAATGGTGGGATTGGCCCTTCCGAATCAGTCTTTCTAGATTTTAGTGTAGGTGTTATTTCATTGATAATTGGGTTATTTGGTAAACTTTAAGATTTTTAAGTGGTCTTGTTCAATTAGCTAAATAAAATAAAGTACTATTTCAAGAATAAATGCTTTATTATTATACGGTTAGTTTATTGATTGAATATCGTTAATTAAATTATTAAATTATTAAGAGTTTCCTAGAGGGATAAAGATTTAATAAGTTATATTATGTCTTTATTAAAGACACTATTTTAATAGAAAATAATTATAAGGGTGTCTTTTTAAATTTGGGAAATTCGAATATTCAATATATCAAAGTTATAAGGGTCCTTTAGAAAATAAATAAAAAAATAATTATAAACAAATAGATTAATTTTATGAAATGTTATGACTATAGCAAATGATTTAATTAAATTGATTTGTTTAAAGTAAATAAACAATAAATACTTTAGTAATAAATAAATAGATTAATTATTATTGTTATTATTATTATTATTTTTTTGTAAAACTGCAGTTTTAAGCTATATGCAAAAAAAAAATAAAAATAAAAAGATAATTAATAATTTATTTTGGAGGGAGGATACTAGTTAAAAGAAAATTTCCTTGTCCTCTCGTATCCTCATGCCTTTTCATGTTGCACACATGTCTTTGCATAAAAATTGACTTTACACCTGTCAATTGCATTTTGATAAAAGTGTCTAAAGCTTCAAAATTAGGACACAACTGTCAATCTGCATTTTGATGGGAAGGGTGGAAGGCGCCAGTTTCATTTTTTTCGGGGAAGGTTTTCTAGAGCCTTCTCATAAAAATCCAGGGGGGGCACATACCCTGCAATCTTGCATTCCATTAGATCACATTTCAGAGATATTATGTCAAACAATACATGTGCCTTTTCCATGCTTCACATTTTGCATACTTGTCTGCTGAAGGAAGCTTTACACCCGCAGATTTTCTCGCTTGAAATTGCATCTACAGCATCTGGAAAAATGTCTTTCCATATACATTTGATCGATGTCCATACCTCATTTCCGAGCTCCAGCTTGGCACAAGCAAAGTGTATGCTGGGAAAAAAGAACTAAAAATAGAAAAAAATAAGTAAATAAAGAGGGCACGACACAATTTGTGCAGAATCTTAAGGTAAGTACTCAATGACAAATCCCTGTGGAAATAAATTTCAATTATTTGCTTTTTCTACAATTATTTTCTACTACAGAGAGTAATCTTTTTTAAAGTTATTTTTTTAACCTTTAATTTATACCATGTCATAGCATGTTTTGTTCTGTGCTGCAAAAATTGTTTTCACGCCTGGTGGATCTAGATTTAATTAAATTTGTTTTCCTTTCTAGTGTGGATTACATTTTCCTGAAAGTTTCTAAAGGCTCTTCAACAAATCCATTTTTGTGCATATCCGACAATCATTGCGATCCTCGAAACCACATTTCTTCGAGGCATTCTGTCAATAAGATTTGTGTGCCTTGTAAATGCTATTGCATTTTACATACATTTCTACTAGAGCACCTCCAAAAAAAGATTTACGATTATCCACCACCTGCTATTCTTGATGGATGTATATACCCGGTTCCAAAACCCCCATTTTATTATAGGCAGGGTGAATACTGGAAATGTTTGTGGAATCTGGTTGTACACTGGCCAATAGCTTATGCTTAAAAGTTTCTAAAGCCGTTTCAATAAATGCTATTTATAAACACTAGCTAGAATTTTTCCAGAAGGTGTAACTGCCTCCGAAGGAGGAAATTAGTTACTATTGTCATTTCAATGAAGACATTTTATTAGGATAAAAAGAAAACTACTATAAGTATAATTTTATGTGCAATTGATAAAATTATTTACAAGTGTAATTTTAAGAATAATGAAATGTTCGAATATATATATATATATTTTGTGTCTAATTTATTTTATTAGTTGCTAAGATACAGATTGACTTAACAAATATTTATATACATACAATATAAAAGAAAAATTAATTAATTATTGGTGGTTCAAATATATAATCCATCTCTTCAGCTTAATTCTTCAATGAATCTACGACCTTATCATATAAATTTCTTAAAAACTTGTTTTATTAGATATGGGTAATTTCATTACCTTGCTGTAATGGTAATTTATCTTTGTAGTATATTTAAAATTTGATTTTTAAAATTTGATTTATTTAAAATTAGATTTATTTAAAACTTGTTTTATTAGATATGGGTAATTTCATTACCCTGTAAGTTACTGGAATGGTAATTTATCTTTGTAGTATATTTAAAATTTGATTTATTTAAAATTAGATTTATTTAAAACTTGTTTTATTAGATATGGGTAATTTCATTACCCTGTAAGTTACTGTAATGGTAATTTATCTTTGTAGTATATTTAATAATTTGATTTATTTAAAATTTGATTTATTTAAAACTTGTTTTTATTAGATATGGGTATTTCATTACCCTGTTAGTTACTTATGTAATGGTAATTTATCTTTGTAGTATAATTAAAATTTGATTTATTTAAAATTAGATTTATTTAAAACTTGTTTTATTAGATATGGGTAATTTCATTACCCTGTAAGTTACTGTAATGGTAATTTATCTTTGTAGTATATTTAAAATTTGATTTTAAAAATTTGATTTATTTAAAATTAGATTTATTTAAAACTTGTTGTATTAGATATGGGTAATTTCATTACCCTGTAAGTTACTAGAATGGTAATTTATCTTTGTAGTATGTTTAAAATTTGATTTATTTAAAATTAGATTTATTTACAAGCTTATTTAAAATTAAATTTATTTTCAAGCACCTTTACTCTTTTAGATTTGTGACTGTGCATAAACCGTATATGGTAGATTTTAAATTAAAGTTTATTTATTTTGAAGTCAACAAAGGTAAATGTCATACTTTCAATTAAATTTAATTTGCAGTAAAAATCAGGTTACATTTGAATTAAATTTATTAGTTTAAAATAACAGATATATATATAGGTTAAGTTTTAATCAATTTGAAGTAAACAAAAGTACAGGCTATGAATTTTAAATCAAAAGAAAACTGATGTTTTGAATACTATAGGTTTTCCCAAGTGCTTATCTATTTAAAATATATTATAAAGGAAATGCTTTTAATCATAGTGGATTATTTAATTATTTATTACATTATTTTTAATAAGTTTGGATTATGTTCACGTTCGAATAAGTGGGTATGTATAGTCCTTCTGAACATGTTTGGATATTTATTTTGGTTATACTTTGAGTGCTCGTTGGAATTGATTTCTTATGCATACCAGTGGTTCCATGTTGATCATACTTTCCTCTTGCTTTATTTCGCTTTTGAGGTAATCTTTATGTATAGACATGTTTTGGATAAGTTGGGAACTCGTAAATGCTTAAGCCACTCCCCTTTGATAAGATATGGGTGGTAGATTGTTAGGCTTCCAAAGGCGATGGGAAACCTATTTTGTGTGGAATCTTCCCATGATTAGACCTTTGTGTTCCATTGATCATATTTCTATTTTGAGTTCGTGGGTGTACCATGTTCCATGATTTTCCTTGCCTTTGGTTATGATTATGAGCGAGATGGTTCATGCCTCGCACGTGTATTTGTTTGGTGGATTTTATGCATTGGTACACCCTTGTTGTTGTGAGTCTAGTTTCAAATTGTTCGAAAGAGTCTCCTAATCAAGCAATGTTGTACTCGTTGCATGTTGTTTTATGTCAGTGTTATAGTGTTATGCGTATGAAGAAAGTCGAGTCATTCATTGGAAACTAATGGTTATATCCCATGTGGGTGAGTTGGAGCAACTCAAGTTGTCAAACTACGGTGCCTCTACGAATTATATACGTAGGCAAGGCCATCAAGTGATGAGCCCCCGAGGCATTAGGTCGGGCCCCTAGGACTGTTCTTCTAAGTCTTGTTTGAGACTTGTCGTTTATTCCCGATAACGTAAAAACTACCATTGATTTATATAGCTTCTCTTAGTAATCATGTGCTAACTATCTTTGATCTTATGTGTGTGCCAAGTCATGTAGACCTTGCAAGTATAGGCATTGGGAGCAAGGACTTGTCGATAAAATAGAATGTAAGAGGTATGTTAAGCTGACCTAAGTAAGTAGATTCTATTGCCAAAGTTAGTAAATCACTTCTATCTTTTCTTGTAACTTGTGTGATCATTGAATATAGCTATAAGTAGTGAATTGTGTTGTTGTTGTCTTATAAGTAAACAAAATTTAAAATAAAATAAAATAAAATAAAAATTATTGCAAAATTAGGAAAGATGTTATAGTTTTGCCTGGTTGTTTAGTGTGTAAAATGTGGGCATGAGTTTGGTCACTTTGTACCTTATTTTCATTAATTTCTCATTCTTGTACTCAATGTACTTTTCCCATTGATATTAGGAAAAAATTATGTGATGAACTATTGTATCTTTGATATGTTGTATTTGTGGAAATATGCTTTGCAGATGTATCGTTTTCCATGTTTGTGATCATTAATAGTAGTGTGTCATCACTAGGTGTTCTTGGTTGTCTAGTTTCTTCCATTTGATAAAAGTTTATGATTTGTAATGACCGTTTCGTGTACCCCAGAGGACGTGAAAGAATTAGTAAATGCATAATTGATTTTCGTGCAATGTGTGCACACATTCATCATATGTAATGTTCCGCAATGTTTCACTTTCAAAATAAAATAAAATTATGCGGTGTTGTTCCTTTGGGGTTCCTGCGGCGGGGCATTCTGGGGATAAAAATATAGGTTCAACCCAAGAGACATGAGGGTGAGAATCCACTACACCCACCATATGAGAGAATAGGAGACGATTAGAATAAGGATATACACTTTTCATAGAGGAGACTTGCACATGATCATAACCAAAAGGTAGGACATGTGAGGGGATGGGGTCTATAAAATTAGAATTTATATGCTAAGGAAAAGTGTTTAGTATATATTTTTATATTTTGGCTTGGTGGTGCATTAAATTTTACCCCTTTGTCATTACCACCAAGAAATTATCTAAAATTAGTGTCAATGATGTCATAAATAAGGTACATAAGACATGCAATATTTTTAGTCATACCAACACACATAGTGATATTGACAAAAAGCCTTAACATGATAGTTTTTGGGAAGGGGAATATTAGTATCAAGATGGAAAATAGGAGTAATTGAATAATATTATTTTAGAGGAGCAACTAACATATAAAAATTAAAGGGTTAGACAACTTTGTGAAAATGACAATTATATTGCTACTATAAAAGTATCACTAGCATCATGGAAGAAGAAGGAATGACAAAATATATTTGGTTGATAGTAGTGGTCATTTAATTCTTTTTTGAGAAGAATTTATTATTATTTCTATATTTATAAATGTATGCTATAGAGAGGCTCAAAGAAGACATGAGAGTTGGTGAGTGCTAGCCTATTTCACTCCTTGGTTTAAATAGTCACACCATATAGTTGATGTTGTTTTAAGGGGGTCTTAAGTCAAGTTTCTAAGGACATAAATCATTAAAAATTAAGGAAATCTAAGGTGTGGAAACAACTCTCCTAACGTCAAAACCTCAGGGAAGAAGTAGAGGTGATTTTAAATTTTCAATTACAGTCCAATTAATATACACTTGAAAGAAATAATAGAAACAAAGAAATGACCATACACACATGAACACCAGATTTACGTGGGAAAACCCTTACGGGAGAAAAACCCACCACACCAAGAAAAACCCCTTTGTATTACAGTAATGAAATTACATACAGAGTATGGGCTTCACTCTCTGATGTCAAATTACACCAGCATACACAATGATCAACCTTGTACATAACATTCAAGTTACAATCCTCTTAGAATTTAATTCACATTGATCACTCATTGAACTATTCATCCAACCATTCGTCGAACCAAACATCATCTTCAATTCCTGAGTATATCCATTCCCTGGTCTGTTGAACTTCCTCACAGGAACGACCACAACAGTCTAACTTCCAACTATTCCCATTACGCTCCTGATTGGTGAAGACACCATGGATGGTCTTCCAATTAGTCAAGGCATTCCTTTGTATTCGCATGTTGTTGAGACACTAACCATGTCTCCCCCGATGCCACAAAAGCCCAGTGTCGATATTGGCGAGTGTCACCTTCGGCAAGATGTTAAGCGGAATGCAAAACCATCTTGTGAATCTCTATCGGCAAGAGTTCTCCTATCACCAAGAGTCTCATAGATCTTTATGTCATATCGATATCCATCGAGCAAAGCAGTCGGTGAGACAAGCCATATCACTGAGACATCATACCGATGACCATCACATGTAGCGCTATTGGCAGGACCATCGCTATCGGTGAGAGGTCATACTGATATTCATATCCATCGGCAAGACTATCGCTATTCGGTGATAGTCATAATGAGCCCTCAAGTCATACCGATATGAACATTTGTCGGCAAGACTTAGGCTGTCGCTAAGAGTCATTCCGCAGGTTCCAAGTCACCCCGAGACCATCCTTCGCCAGGAGTCATACCAACAATAGACTACACCATCAGCGAGAGAAACTTCCATCGCTAAGACTTCATACCGAAGCCTTCATGTTACTCTGATGACTCCAAGTGTATACCTATCGGCGAGACCACATCCGTCACCAAGAGATCTTACTGAGCCACCATATCGCCCCGATGACTT
>VDFB02215359.1:0-45361 GCA_007258455.2 Sequoia sempervirens
ATAAAATTAGGAGAGTTTTTTATTATTAGATTGGGTTACTTATAAGTCAAGTTGTTTTGCACCAGATTGGGACACTTGTCACAATCTAATCAAATCCTCATCTAGGGTTTGCACATTTGCTTTTATAAGCATTGATTATTGTATTTTGTAATCATTCATAATTCACTTGTATTCATATTCATTATTTAATACAGATGGCATATTAGATGCTTTTGTTGATCAATCTTTTTTTTTTTGTTGCATAGCAAATCAATTGCTTTGATCTCTCATTTTTTATAAGTGTTTTTGTTAGAAGTGATTGCCAGGAGCTATGGGATTCACTATCTATTCAAATATATTATTCTTGTGATTCCTGCAATTTTCCTTTTATCTTTATTTGTGATGTATACATATTTCTACTAAGTCATATTTTTGAACTTTATGTAAGCCCTCTAGTCATTTCCCTTCGATGGTGGTCATTGTGTCATAATTGAACAAGTAAATAGTTTCAACAAAATTTGGTAGGTGAAGAAGAGATGAAAGATCATCAACTAGAAAGATAAAGACATGGGTATGTAATTCCTTCTTGATGCAAATAATTCGACAAGTGATGAAGTTCCTTTTGATAAGAGCATTTTTTTTGGTTATGCTAATAATAAACATGAAAATGGATTTACTATAATTAAGGAAGAAAATATTTGACCCGGTCCTATGTATCAATATGATGCAGAGAAGGGGTGGAATTGTTACAACCAACACAATTTGACACAATTCAATCACCTTTCAAACTACAAGACCCAACCAAATAGTGATTCTTCACAATATTGCTTGTTCATCAGCTAGGTCTCCAAACCTAGGTTTTCAAGTGCATCTTTTAGAGAAGGTTGTTTCAACATTGGAACCACACCTTTTTAGATACCCATTATGCTTGGATTTAACATATCTCATTTGTGAATAAGACTGTTAAGACCAACTTTATCAAATTAGGCCTACTACGCCAAAACCAAGGCTAATTAGGCCACTTTTCCAAAGGACCTACAAGGAAAACAATCTCTACACAACAAAAATCTTCACCAATAGTCTCTACCAGTCACATAGGGTCCAAATTTATAGGTTTTTTCATTCTCCACCTTCAACAATTTGTTGTCCTACAACTTCTACACCCTACCTAAGCCTAACACATGAAGATGTTAGGCTAGGGCTTGGACAAAAAGGCTTGAAACTCCATCCCCTAATCCTAAAACTAACAAAAACAAAAAAATAAAACCTAAAGCCTCCATTCCATCGAGTTTGGCCAGAAATCAATAGTGGAATGGATATATATTTACATTTTAAGACAACAAACCCTAAAAATGAGGGTTTTCAGGCGGTCTAGAAAGAAATTCTTCAAACTCTCTAATTCCACCACAAAAATCAATCATGTAGCACTCAAATGGGAGAAGAATCATTGTAGTATGTTCTCACATAGATTTTAGATCATGGTAGACCTCTATAGGGCCGTACATAATTGAAACTTACAGAAAAAACTGAAAAAGTTGTAGAAAAAAGAGTATTATTCTATTATTTGTCCTACAAAAGCATCAACAACCATGCCTCGATGTGTTTGAGGCCATTTAAACATGTTCCAACCAATTTCCAATTTTCTACAATAGAATTTCAAAATTTGACCATTCATCTTCCCTTTAACCCAGAAATTAACAATGTTGTAAAGCAACATTTTACATCTTTTTAGTAACTTTTTACAAAACACAGCTAATGGACCCTACATGACACCAAAAAGATTTCAAATGGTTTTCAATTGACCTTATTACATCAAATGAGTGACAAAACACACAAAACATCAAACTAGACACCTAAATGCATGAAAAGAGAAAAATTGTGAGGTTGCCCCTACACCATACACCTGAAGAGGAAAATTTCTCAGGTTCCACCTGAGATCAACTCCTTGATTGAGGTTCCATGCTACTTGATATCATCTTCAAACATCCATGTTGCGTCCTCTGGAGGTAACCCATGCCATTTGACAAGATATTCATTGTAAACCTTCTTCCTAGTTCTTTTCACCTCATTGGTATCTAGAATGGCTTCGAGCTTCATTGGCTTAGAAGAAGGTAGATCTCTCACCCATTATTCATCAAAAACTTCATCTTCTACACCTGTACCTATATCCACAATTCCTTTAAAAGGATAGAGATCAACAACATTAAATATAGGGGATATAGCAACTCCAGGAGGGAGTTCTATCTCATATGCATTTTCACGAAACTTGTGAATCACTTTGCAGGGACCAATATTTTTGATTAGTAGCTTTGTTTATTTTCCTTTTGGTAGCCTCTCTTTCTTTAGGTGTGCAAGCACCAAATCTCCAATTTTGAACTGAACATTCCTCCTCTTCAAGTCTGCAAGCTTCTTATACCTCTCAACACTCTGCTTCAAATTTTCCTTGACCTGCTCATGTGTATCCTTCATAGCTATGGAAAAACCCTCTCCTTCTGTACTCCTCTTCTCCAATCCACTCAAGTCTTTAAATCAAATATACCCCTTGGTTTTAGACCATATACAACTTCAAAGGGACCTTTTTCCTATGATCCTATAATGGAATCATTATAAGCATACTCTGCCTGTGGGAGGTCTAATTCTTCCAGAGCTCCTGGTTACATATACAAGTATGTTAGACAAATAAAAAATAGTCATCAAACATCTCAACATGAAACAAATCAACAACATTAAAACATGGTTTCTTATGTGTATAATACTCGGAATAACAAGAAAAAATAACAACCATTGAGTATACCAGTATCTTTTCCACCATCTCAGCCTGTTTTGCCTGAACCTACTAGGCTCACCTTTCAAAAGGCTAAATACTATGATCTTGTTGAGCAATTGTGTTCTATGTTGGCGAAGATATCTCTTTGGGAATTAATTCAAACATCTCCTACATATCATGGAATTTTACAAGAATCTTTACAAAAGATCGTTGTGCCGCTAGTAGTAAGGCCTAATGATGTGGCATCATTATTAGAATGTATGCATGTGACAAAAATAAATATCCTATTTCAACAACATGAATTGCCACCTATTGAAGTTCAGAATCAAAATATCCTTTGATTATATATGTAGTCATCAATAGAGCAAAGGTCAAAAGAGCAATTATTGACAATGGTTCAACTTTGAACATTTGCGGTTTAGACATGTTTCAAAGGATAAAAATAGACACAAAGCTCATTAAGCCTAACAAGCTTAACATTAGAGGTTTTGATAATGTGGGAAGACAATCAGTGGGAACAATCACTCTACCAATTAGAGCAAGTCTTGTGACTTTGGATACACTTGTTCATGTTATGCCTACAACATTGTCATACAACATAATACTAGGAAGACCATGGATTCATGCTATGAAAACAGTTATGTCAACATTGCATCGTTCGATAAAGTTCATATACAATGGAAAATTAAGAGTAATAGAAGCTGATATTTATAACGAAACTTGTTTGCAAGCAAATGTAAAGGAGAAAAGTCATACTACAAAAATAAGAATTGAACAACCCACACCTCCTGAAGAAGAGATAGAAAAACCATTTGATGCTTGGTCAAAATATGATTGGGGTCCGCTAGACTATACGCTTACTTTTATTGGAGAATACAAAATTTGTCACATTTCAAACTTTGATACTGCTTGCTTTTACTTTATGTGGAACTAAAAATATGAATAATTATGTGTGGTAGAATAAATGTGTGTTATTTGAATGATGGAATAAGTGAATGTTATTTTATTTTAGAAAAATGAAATGCAATGATTATTATTTAATTAAAATGATGCAATAGAGAGAATGATATCTTAGAATGATAAATTATATTGCCTTGATTTGCTAGAATTCAACATGCTCTGATATCATGCTGAAATAATGGATGTTGAATCATCCAATGAAGTTGTGCACACTTCAAAGGATCTTTCCAAGAGAAATTACACCACACAGAAAGTGTTGCAACTAAGGGCTGCAAAGAGAGATTATATTGATCTACAAAATTAGATCATAGATTGATATTTGATTGATATGTTACAAATGAACAAGTTGCCTGATTATATATGCAAAAGTGAAAACCTAAAATGCAAGAAATGTTGCCATGTGTCATGATCTAACAAGATGTGACAACATGTGAACCCTATCTAGGAAATTATTAAATGTTGAGATAAGTTCTAGAAGGACAACTCATCTTCTAGAAGGAATCTTATCCCTACAAACAAGGGGACATTACCCCATTATTAAATGATTTATTAAAATGCAACCTAGGACTAGATGATGTAAGACCTAAGTTAACTTATGCTAGTGTAATAAATAATTAATTACACTAACATGATTTATATTTTCTTGGACACTAATCTATTAATGGGTGCCCGAGTTTATATGAGTTGCAGGTTGTTGAAGACCAAGAGTGTGGTTAAGGTAGAGGAGGTTAACCACCTAGCAGGGTTAAGATGGAATGGTTACTCTCGCACACACGCACTTAGTGACATATAGTTTCATTTAGGAATTTTATTTCGTTAATTGTTTGATATTGCTCTTATTTTATAGTTGTTAATTAAATTAAATAGTGGTAAATTAAAGTGCATGAAAATAATAGAATTTTTTTAATTTTATTTTTAATGACTTGTTTTGAAAACTAAATGTTATTTATTTATTATTTTAGGATAATTGTGATAGGAAATTGAGAAAAAAATTTGGAACAATGCATGAGGATTTCTCAAAAGCGCTTCTGAAACCTAAAACTTCAATTTAAACTCATAAAATTGTTAGTATTTAGGACCGTGGTCCCACTGAGCGTGGAAGAATGTGTGAGGGGGAAAACCATAGATGCTAAACGAGCTAAAAGAAACTGAAATAAAATCTATTCTAAATAAAAAACAACTAATCTAGATCTATTCCTACACTCATGAAATGACTTTGTAAGCTATTGTAAACACAAAGAAATCCTATGATTATCCAAATGAATTCAAAACACAAGAGAAGTTACCATTCCATTTTCGAGTGTGTTCGCATGATGTCAAGTTCATATCATTGTGAAGCCTCCATTGTTGTGTGCGAGAAGCTTTGATGCAATGTCTTGGTTGGCTATTTGAAGAAATGTTTGAAGCTCTGTCAATGGTGATTAGGAATATTGGCAGTACTTCATTGTGCAAATAATGTTGATTCTTTGATCCTTTTTTGTGAGGAAAGAGGTTTGTTATATAGAAAATGTGATTTCAAATGAACGATTAGGATTGCGTAGTAGAATATCTTGATCGACAGTCAAAAAATGTTGAGAGGAAATAGACATGAATAATCTGTGCAAAATAGATTACATGATTAGTGTGATTGAATAAATGTTGTTGAGCAATTTGTGAAATTGATGAAATAGGTGGAGAAACTCATGAAATTGAAAAAATCAGTTTGAGCCTTCAATAGGATTGAGGAATTTATGCAGAGTGATTTTTGAGATTGAAGAAAGTTGGTGAGGAAATCATGTTGAGAGCAATTTGCTCAAAGTTGGTGAGGATAATTCAAATAATTGATTAATTAATTAGTCCTTTTTGGAGTTGAACATGCAAATCAAGTTTGACTTTTTCAAACAAACTTGCATTTGTTTGATTTTATTTTTGATGATAATTTGAATAGTTTATTCAACTTATTCAAATTTGGAGGGAAAGCGAATTAATTAAATTATTATGATTTATTAATTCAATAGATTTAGGGGAATAAAGTGAATTAGTGACATAATTAAATAATTTGTGTTATTTAACTAATCAAGATGAATAACATTAGATTAGGACTTTATTAAATAAACAAAATTTATTTAATTGGTCGAATTTTATGAAAAAAAGAATTAATTAGATAATTTTATTTTATTCAATCAATATCAAAAATAAGGTTTTTTAGGACTTTATTAAATAAATAGAATTTATTTAATTCACCAAAAATGATGAAAAAGTGAATTGATTAAATAATATTGTTTTATTCTATTAATAGGAGAAATTAGGGTTTTTGATGCTTTTGATGTGAAATGCAGTGATGTTTGATGATAATGATGATGATGCAAAAATGTCATTTAGTATGTGTGATAAGTGTTAGGTCAATTTTACATGTCTATAGCATGACAAAACATATAAAATCATAGGTTTATTTTCGTCATTTCACATAGAATGCAACTTGTTCGATTCAAGAGGAAACAATTTAAAAATGGATAAGAATACCTCAGCTAGTGTGATTTTTTGAATGACTTTTCCTTCTCTAATTTAATGGTAATAGCTAGTCAACCCCCATCGTCCTCTCTTCTATCAATCTTTTCCTTGAATTTTTCCTTCTTTTGCTAGATTGCCTCAATCCTCTTTCTAACTATGATTCTCTCTTGCTAATTTTAGAGATAGTAGTTTTAATGCCTATCTCCATTTTCCCATTATTTGGCTGCCCACTTCCTCTATTTTCTAGCATCGACTATTACTTCCCAACATAGAGGGGTCAGCCCTAATTCCTTTCATTATTAGGGGGTTATGAATTCCTCATTATTTCCCATCTAATACAATTTTTATGTATACATATATGTACTTTTATATATATATGGCTTTCTCCCACATATATATGTATATATATGTATATAGGTTTATGGTCATGTCTTATTCATATGCAAGAATTCACAAGAATTTCCTATCATGTATTTTCCATTTTCTATTCAAAGACCTATATTTTTCAAAATTTTCAAATTGAACAAATAACCCATTCACTTCCATATGACTCTATACATAATATAATGCATTTTCGATATCATTTATCATTGAACTTTGAGATAAATTGAGTAAGTCAAGGATGCACTGATTTTTTTCTTTCACAAGTTTACTTATTCACCAAATTATAATTTCATGCAATATAAATGATATTTATCAATTGTAAACAATGCAAATGTCCTAATCTATTATGGTGTGTGTAAGATTCCATATTCCATCCTTGATTACCATTGTCATCCTGCTAAGCATTCCAACCTCAATCAAGTTCTCATCCTTCGACCTACTCTTGCACACACATTCTTACACTTGTCCATTTATCAGTAACCTTCAACCGATAATGTTATGGAATAATTTTTCTTAAATCATGAAATTACAAGATATTCACATTCAAATATATCATCACATTTATGAATTTCATAAACATTAAATGATAATTTCCTTTTTTTCCAATTATTTTAATTAACTTAACATTATTAATGTAAGCAATGAAATTGAGATATGACAATAGGCCATTGTCTTATACTTGTCGAATTCTACTAGTTCATTTCCAACAACATGTGTACTTTCCATATGTTCACAAATTGGTATAATTTGCAAGACACCACAATGTTGACATGTGCCATCCAAGCATATTTTCTTGTAGAATAATTGACCTTCCTCTCTTTCACATAAATTTTTTGATATGAAATATCTTGAAAATGTAGGTAGGGCATGTATGTCACAGTCCTGTTAAACATTGTTAGTATGCAAATCTAAACATATACATCAATAAACATCAAAATAGTTAGAAAACTCAATATGTACTCTACAAATATCAAGTAGTGCATGTGTGATTTATTTTGACATAGAAAAGCTCTAGCATTTCAAAAATTCTTTGAAAAACTTTAACTTGAGAATGCATCTCTAGAAATTTACCAAAAAATTATGTGATTCATATCCCAAAATTTCTTTGGATGTGGCTCATGGCTTCAACTAATCCTTCTTACCATATCTCTTTGATTTAGAGATGCCCTTGTGTTATTCTTCCAAAAGTATTCAATTAGAGATCTCAATGCTTCAACAATTGGTTTGTCTTTTCATGGAAGTCTCCTCGAGAATGCCCATCGTTCATTGTCATTAGTATCCTCAATTGTTTGGAGCTTTCCAATAACTCTCAATAAATTTTTTCTATTTATTATCAATGCTTCACTTGTATTGCTAATGAGATGATTTTTCTTCATTTGATTACATTGCTACATGTCAGCTTCAACAAAATAATAGAATGTACAATATGTCGGCCCAAAACATAAAAGATTATCAATGTGAATCAACCAAGGTCAGCCATAACATAGTGAAGACCCAAAATAAAATCCTCAAACATGAAAAACCTTCAAAAATTATTCCTCAGAGATCCACAACATGCTACAATTACCCTGTCAGCCATGAACATGAAAAAATGAACACGCAAGAGAAAATCACCAATCACGAGCACCATGATCAATGCGAACATGCAACACATATAGAGAACGATCTAGAAACATCCATGAGCATCATGAATCACTAGAGAAGCATCTACAACAACTGAACTTACTAGAATCACATCATCTTCATTCAAGAACACCAACTGAAGCAACAAAATGACTGTCAAAAGAACAATTGCTCATAACTTGATCAAATCTTCACGTGGATCTCTAAAACTTGACATGGATAAACTAGATATACTTGAAAACAAACCCTTTATTCCACAACTTCTTATTATCAACATACTGAGCTCGCCAACATACTGAACTTCACTACATCACTGACAACCTGTAACTTATTTTATTACAATTTTCTCAATATCCTCAACATATACAACCTCTAATGTCCTTAAGGCCAATAGTGTTGACATCAATGACAACCAAATATTAGTAACCTAACCACAACATCCAACAATCTCCCCCTTTGGCATTGATGGCAATGCGTGATGTGAAAAACACCATCAACGTAACTTTCTCTTAGCACTTTCTCCCCCTAAGGTTTTGACTCTTTTCTCCTCAACTCTTTCACATGACTCTTCTCCCCACAAAGTTTTTCACATTATCTTCTCCCCCTTTGACATCAATGACAAAGATAATATGTATCTTTCCCCACACAAGCTCTTAACCACATATCTAAACATCTGACTACTGCCCTTGAGTAGCAACCACCACAACATCAATCTAGATCAAGATATGACTGTAAATGCACAGACTGATGCAAGTCAATGCATCTTAGTTCTGATTAGGAGGGGTAATCACCCCTAACTCCCTCTAAGATACTCAAAAGTATCCTTAGGTAATGGCTTGGTAAAGATATATCTACAATCTGTTTCTTAGTAGGCACATACTCCAATCTAACTTCCTTTTCACTCACCTTCTCTCTCAAAAAGTGAAACTTGATAGATATATGCTTGGTTTTTTAATGTAGCATCGGATTCTTAGAAATGTTAATTGCACTTGAATTATTATAGGTTTTGCATCACACTAGTGTTGAAACCCTCCAACCTGCTATCAAAAGGAACAATAAGCAAAGCCCAAAAGGCATGAACAATAAATTAATCATTTATGCAAAAATACCCATGTAAAACATGCACATATATATATACATGTAAACATATGGACATATATAGACATGTTTACATATATACGTATATATACATGTACACATATGCATGCATATATACATGTAAACATATACATACAAATATGTGCACATATGCATACATATATACATGTAAACATATACATACATATACATACACACCTGTATATAGATGAAATTAGTTTGCTTAATGTTACATAGTAAATGTCTTTTTGATAGATCTTTTATACTTTTGGTATTTTCCTATAATATTGAGTGCCAAATAATGTAGCTTGGATTTTGAATTGACAAGTGAACTGTTATATAGATTGGTCCAGGCATGATATAATTTTATTTCTCTCCTAGCCTTATATTTATTTGCCCTGGAAGCATATCTATATTTATTTTTTTATTAAACAAGTGCAATGAAGGAAAATGCACATCATCATAGCACATGGATAGAACAATTAAGGGAAATATATTTTAAATTCTTCAAAAAGATCACTGCATGTCTGCTTCCATCTGTATATATATGTATGTATGCATAAATATATGTGTGTATGTTTTACTAATAGTTTTGTTACAATTTCCCCATTTCTTTATAATACTGAATGGCAGATAATGTAGCTACTGTTATACAATTCCTCTATTTGCTAGCAGACTACAAAGAAGGTGGGCACCAAAGTAAAATGGAAACCATGGCAACTAAATGAATGTGCAAATGTATATAGGCAAAGGAAAGAATAAATTACATAGCCATTCACAATCTATAGCGTCCTCTTTGTAAGGATTTGAAGTGAAATCAATTAGAGGGATATGAAGGGGCTAATTGTACAAAATGTGTATAACACCAAAGATGCACAGAGTGTATATATGTGTCTACATATGTATCTATGTATATTTATATATATGTATGTATATATATATACATATGTATATATGTATGTATATATGTATATGCATATATATGTACGTATATATATATACATATGTATATATGCATATGTATATATATGTATATATATACATATATATGTACGTATGTATATATATATATATGTGTGTGTGTGTGTGTGTGTGTGTGTGTGTGTGTGTGTGTGTGTGTGTGTGTGTGTGTGTGTATGTATATATATGTGTGCGTGTGTGTATTATGTGGTTTTGCGGTGGTGGAGGTGGTGACCTTGATACGCGGAAGGTGAATGGTAAGTGTTTGCTTTTGCGAGGGTCAATGCATTATGTCATTGTTGTGCAATAGGGGTAGATGAAATAAATGCAATATTAAATGTTGCAGTGTGGCAAAGTATACTTTGATTAAGTTGCATTGTTCAAAAAACCATTGTAGTGTTATATATATATATGTGTGTGTGTGTGTGTGTGTGTGTGTGTGTGTGTGTGTGTGTGTGTGTGTATTCCTTCTTCCTCATCTGTTTTAGCTCCTGCCATAAGAAAATCTTCATTATGGTAGCTTGCCTCTTCTATTATCCATTTTAAAAAGTCTTGCGAGGACAATATATTGACTAGGTTGCATTGTTGAAAGCGACATTGTTGTGTTGGTTTGGTAGCAGAGCCCTACTCGAGATGCATGCTTCTTGCTGGTTTAATAGCATATTGCAACCACAATGGCTCTTTCGACAATGCAACTTAATAAATGTACTTCTTTGTGCATTACACAAAAAATGTGAGCTGCATAGGGTGGAATTAAATATTATAAAGCAATAGATTTTTTTTGAAACAGCTATTCATGACTTGGCTGACGAAAATCTCATCGAAAACTTCAAACAAATAAGAAACCCTTTGCATTTCCATTTATATACAATCACTCCTATTTTAATTTATGTGGTTCTTGAGTGTTTTCCTAATAATCATGTTAGAATTTGTGTTTTCCTCTATAATATTTAGTGCCACACAATGGAGCTTGAATGTAGAGTAGATTTATATGTATATATATGTGTGTATGTATGTATATATATATATGTAATATATATGTATATATATGTGTATATGTATAAATCTACATATGTGTGTGTGTGTGTGTGTGTGTGTATGTGTATGGGAAAGTATACTGCAAAATGTGTGAGAAAATATATTGGTTGGGTTGCATTGTTGAAATAGCCATTGTGGTGTTGGTTTGATAGCAGACTATTGTAAAATTATTGAAATATAGAAGAGTTTCCCATAGTTTATAATGACAATGTGGAGCTTGTCTCTTCAACAAAAGATATTCCTAAATGTTGCTCGTTGGTGAATAAGTATTGCACAAAAAAAATATGGAATTAGAATTTGCAAGGTAGTTGTTACATAGATTGGTTGTCTTCTATTAACATGTTTCATAATATTCTTCTGCCCTCATCTATTTAATTATCAATAACTTTCATCATATTGTTTTCCACTCATCTATTTGAAGCTGTCTGTAACAGAGTATTCTATTGTTCTTTTAACAAGGATTGTTTTTTAATCTTTAAAATTTTGTAATCTTTAACATGCTTAATTTTTTTGGATGGTATATGTTATCATTTAGATATATTGTTGTATATATATATAAATATATACATGTGTACATAGGGTATGTGTAGGATCATTATGGAAAAAACAAACCCTTAAGTGGCAAAAAATTTAGAAAAATCAAAGTTAGACAACTTGATGTAAAAATTTGAATAAGTTATCTATATTATTTCAAAAATATGCAAGAATAGAATTTGTAGCAAATAGAATGTAGTTTCTAAACTACTAGGATTATTTTTATTTTTTAAATTATATTTGGTGAAAATTTGAAATTCGATCAGTAGACTTAAATTTTAGGAAAAAATAAGTAGGTGTCTATCTGACCACCCTAACCACAATAAAATGATAATATTTTTTTATAAGATTTTAGATATAAGTAGAAGAGTCATGTCTCGATGTGATGCATTTTTTTTGTAATTTTTTTCCAAGTAAATAATTAATTATGAATTTTTTATTACAACTTTTAAAAAATATAAAAACTCATAAGTCTAACCACCTTAACTTGGTGAAAACTTCATAATTTTTTATTTTTTTTAATCCTATAGTATGCGAAGCATAGAATGTGACACATGTTTTGGATTCAAAAAATATGATACTATTTGAAAGCTATAGATGTTTTTCAATCACCCTATCAATCAAGACTTTAGTCGTAATTCAAATAAAAAATGAATAATAATTATTTATTAAATTCAAAGTAAAGCATAATTTATATTGGTGGAAAGTTGAGAATCTCTTTTAAAAAACCTTTTCATTTCATTAATTTTGGATAAAAAAAAAGTTGCCAGCCACATACCCTACACATACCCATCATATCATCACTTTTTGGCCCATCATGATCCTGTACATACCCCATATGGATATATATCCACTTATTTGTGTTTATAAAAATGTATAAACAGAGGAAAAATTAAACCCATATATGTACTTAAGGATTTTCATTCTTGTTGTTCTATATTCCATTGTTTCTATTAAAAAAGATGAAGGCAACAAGTAGCTATTGGATTTAAATTGTGTTTATGGTTTGTCCTTGATGATAAAATCTCTTTCAGTTGGTTCTCTTTGTTGACAGTCTCAGATTGGATCTTTATGCTTTATCATGGTACAGATTTGATGACAAAATTGATAATATGTTTTTTGGTCTTGGCATGTTTATTGACTTTGTTCTCGCTATCAGTGGATAGTTTAATGGCTTTGGGTTACATTCAAATTTATTCTACATTCAGATTTGTCATTTCTTTATGGTACTGATCAGTTTGAGCTTCCTGGAGATACATGTTATCCTATTTGTTTAAAGTCATCTTCATGGAAAATTGGCTCGAAGGTAATTGACTTGGGTGAGCTTGTCTTGATAAATGACTTTCATTAAAGTCATATTTTATTCATGCTTAATGATTATTAGCCTTAAAATTTCTTTGAAAATGACATGGCTTCAACTTTGTGGAAAATTCTTCAAGTCAGAAATAATTTGGCTGGCATCTACTTAACCCTATTGGGTTTCTCTTAGCAATGTTCAATGGCATTTTATTTGGCTCAGCTTGAATGATATTCATCATGTGTTGATAGCATGATTGAGAGGTAATTATATAGTCAAAATTTTGAGAATCATTGACTAATTATGGGTTACTTGGTGAGTCAACTCTTAGCATGCTATACATGATGGTTATAAAGTGGTCGGCATTTCCTTTGGATAGTGAATTTAATCATCTTTGAAATTGATCATTATTATTTTTCTTGACTTAGTGTGGACTTCAAGTCACTCTTCATTTCAACAAAGTGATTCGAATGAAGTGAAAGTATGTTAGGGAAAACTTTTTGAAGTCATTTTCTTTGCAAGGGCATGGAACCCTAACCACCACTACCTTGGAGAAAGTCTATCTACTGTGTCTTTCATTGAATTCTTTGTTGTTATTCTTATTCCAACTAGCTGTAACGATTATGTCAGGAAGAAAATCATCAATGGCAGTTGGCACTTGACGGTTATCAAGTTTTGTTAAGGCTCATTTCAATAGTTTTCTTCTTGCTTCAAATCAGGAATTTGCAATTATTTGGTTATAGCCTTGTGTTGTTTTTATCAGTATATGTTACCTGGCAGATTTATGCATTTGTTGGTTCTTGAATATCACTTTGTGGCTAAAGACATTTTTGCATGAAATGGATTCGTGGGTTGTTGGAATCTTTCTGTCAGGATATCATGCTTTGGCTGTGATAGTTGTTTTTTGTTTTATCAGTTTTGGTAATTTGTGTGAAAATAAAAGATGCCCTGATAGATAATTATTATTCTTGCATTGAGGGTTTATGGTTTTCAGCTGGTGGGTAGTCGTGGTTCTTAAATACTCTACCAATTTCATTGTTGACCCATTACATTCATTACAAAACTTGACAGATTCAACATAATGATTTTCTAAAAATAGTATCAAATGGGTATTTTGTTTTAATGAAGTTCTGGGTTTTGTAAAAAGCATTTGCAGATTTGGAAAGGGACTTTGATTTATCCTTGTCAGATTTTAATTGCAGCCTATTGCATAGGTGTTTCTCTTGTTATTCAATCTTCTACAGACATTTATTCTTCTGGTTCAATTTCTAAAAGGAGAATGGGGTTTCAGATTCCTTTTGACCTCAAATTCTTTGAAGACTTTCTTTGGCAGACATACTTGTAAACATATTTAAATACAGTGTTGTGAACACACTGAGTCTTCTGGTTGTAATTATGAGATATTGTTACTGGTTGTATTAGGAAATGTATTGTAAAAGCTCTGTTATACAAAAATTGAAAAAATGTTGCAGAGAAAAGTTGTAATTCTTCTCTATGTAATATTTTAAGGATTCAATATTTGGATTCTTAGGGTATTAGGTAGACGAGAAAACTAAGTTTTATGAGCTTAACTGAAAACATAGAGATCCTCTGAGATATTATTATTGTTCAGAAATATAATTTGAGAGGTTGGTGCTCCTTGAGATTGATATCTCTAAACGAGGGGTTGGTCCTCCTTGAGTGGGTGCTCAAAAATTAGCCTATAAGGCATTATGAATAGTGGATTAAATTGATTAAGCCTGCAAGGCATTTCAAGAGTGGTTTTTATACCCCATGAGTGTTTTCCACTCGACAAAATCTTGAGTCTCTTTGTTCTTTTGTGGTCTCACTGCTTTACTGATTTGTTACTGCTTTGTTCATTGTTTGGTTATTACATTTCTCAATTCTGTTTATGAATGATTACATTCAACTCATGAATGCATTAATCATTGAAATATTGAGATCAAATTTGAACTATGTTTTATTTTATGAAAAATGTTTAAATTTGTTAAGACATTGATTCACCCCCCTCTCAGTGTCATTTTCACTCGAACAATTAGTATTAGAGCCTAGGGTCCTCTGATAGGTCTAAACCACCTAGGATTGATCCTGGTCTTAGAGTCTGTTTTTAATGGCACAATATCAAAGACTAGCTTCTATAACTAGAGCTCCATTATTTGATGGAACAGATTATGTGCTCTAGAAAATCAGAATGGAAGCATTTCTTGTTTCTTATGATGTTGATGTTTGGAGCATTGTGTTAAATGGGTATAATGTTCCAGCCACAATACCCACAGATCCTGCTGAGAAAAAGAGGTATGAAACTAATGCCAAAGCTAAGCATGCCATCTTGTGTGGTTTAACTAAAGATGTGTTTATTAAAGTCATGCATTGCAAGGCTGCTAAAGAAATCTGGGATAAACTTGAAACCATATATCAAGGGAATGAAAAAGTCAAAATGTAAAAAATCATTACTCTCAAACATCAATTTGAGGAAATGAGAATGAAGGATGATGAAAAAGTGGCTGAAATATTTTCTAAGAATTGATGATGTTGTCAATGCTATAAAAGGATTAGGACAAGAGGTTAAAGAGTTTGATGTGGTTACAAAGGTCATTAGAACCTTACCAACTAAATTTGAATCTAAGGTTTCAGCTCTTGAAGAAAATAAACATTTTGATTAGCTTACCTTAGTCTGTAGGGAATTCTTACTGCCTATGAAATGAGAACTAGCAAATACAACTCAAAAGGAAAAGAAACTGCCTTTAACACTGAAAAGAAAGAAAAAGATGAAGTTAGTGAGTCAGAGTTTTCTGATTCTAAAGAATTCCATTTTGTTAGAAAACTTAAAAAGGGATCATGAAAATATAAGGGAAAACTTCCCTTTAAATGCTTTAACTGTGGTAAAATAGGTCACTTTGCTGCAAAGTGCCCCTATGATGATCAAATTAGTGACAATGAGAAATCTGGAAAATAGCCTAAGAAGAAGGCCTTTAAACCTAAACGAAATTTCAATTTCAAAAAGAAGAAGAGTTTTTTTAGTAAAGATGAAATTGACATTGAGTCTGAAGATTCATCAGTAGAAGAAGATGAAATCTTGTTCATGGCTGAAATTACTCAGCAAGAAGATTCAAACACCATTGATATTGAAGAAGGTGAAGTAGATCTTGAAAGTGAACTTAAATGTGCTTTAAAATAGGTTAGAAAACTCAAAAAACAAGTTCTTGCTCAAGAACATAAACCTAATCAAGAAATAGTCTCTCTGAAAACTCAGCTTGAAGAAGCTAAAAGAGTTGAGGACTGTCTTCGAGTGACTGTAAGCTGCAAAGATCAAGAAATTCAAAAATTGGAACAAGAAGTAGTCTTTCTTAGAAAGGAAATTGAAAAATATGAAAGCACTTTAAAACTTAATGAGATGCTTAGCAAGCAAAAGCTGTATAAAGATAAAACCGGTGTTGGTTTTGAAAAGGGTGAATGCTCAATTGATAATGCAAAACAAAACCCCTCTTCTGAAATCAAGGGTTTAGGTCCAAATCACTCTGAATCTGGTAAGAATCATGTTCAGTCCTTAAAAGGTAATAGAGCATCATAAAGATTCAATCCCTTCTTCTATGATTACTGCTTTTTCTGCAACAAATTTTGCCATAAAGTGAGTTCTTACAGGCTTATGAACCCTAGAATACCTAGGTTTGGTCTTAAGCAATACTATGGTTTTGTTAAATAGATCAGATGTTTTAAATGCAATGCTTTGGGGCACCTTGTCAAACAATGCAAAGCTGATCTGCACTTTAAACAACAGAAAATCAAAAAGGTCTGGAAGCCTAAGAATGTTAACAACATCAAGCAAACTATGTTAGACCAAACCGCCTTTCATTCCAAGAAAAAGGACTTATGGGTCCTGGACAGTGCATGTTCTAACCACATGACTAGCGACAAGGATAAATTCATAAACCTTGAAGATTATGTAGGTGGATATGTGAAGTTTGGTGATAATTCTAGAATACAAATTAAAGGTAGAGGTTCACTTCTTCTGAATGAGGACACCCCTATCTACAATGTGTACTATGTGGAAGGTCTTAAGCACAATCTTCTAAGTGTTAGTCAAATCTGTGATAGTGGTTATCATGTTTTGTTCTCTTCATAAGGATGTGAGATTAAAAACAAGCTTGGACAGGTTGTTTCAGCTAGAAGAAGAACTAAAGGAAATGTTTACAATATTCTTGACACATCAAGCAATGACAATAATCAAGGTATGTGTCTAATGGGACAAATTGAAGAAAGTTGGTAATGGCATAAAATATTAGGACACATAAATTTTTAAAATCTGGTTAGAATCAGTAAAAATCATAATGTTAGAGGTTTACCAATCCTTAACAAGCCATAAAATTTTGTATGCAAAGAATGTTTAAGTGGTAAACAAACTAGAGTTAGTTTCAAAACAAAAGAACATTCTTCATCAAAACCTTTACAGCTAGTGCATATAGATTTGTGTGGACCAACTAGAACAAGGTCTATTAATGGTGAAAAATACTTCATCCTATTTGTGGATGATTATACTAGAATGGTTTGGGTCACATTTCTTAAGCACAAATCAAAAGCTTTTGAAAGGTTCAAAATCTTTCGTAAAATGGTTGAAAAGGAATTAGATATGAAACTCAAATGTCTACGATTTGACAAAGGAGGTGAGTTCACCTCTCAAGAGTTTATTGATTACTGTGAACAACATGGTATTAAAAGGCAGTATGTTGCAACTAAAACACCTCAACAAAATGGGGTAGTTGAACGTAAAAACAAAACCGTAAAAGAAATGGCTAGAACAATGCTAGATGAAGCTAAGTTGCCTGATATGTACTGGAAAGAAGCTGTTGATACAGATGTATACATTTTGATTAGAGTGCAACTTAGGGTGAAATATAAACACACCCTTTATGAACTATGGTATGGAAAAACAGCTTCTGTGAAGTATTTTAAAAATTTTGGAACAAATGTTTTATCAGGAAAGATGATGATAACCTTGGAAAATTTCAATCAAAGAGTGATGAGGGTATCTTTTTGGGATACTCAACTCATAGTAAATCTTATAAATGTCTTAACAAAAGGCTTAATAAGATTGTTGAAGTTGTTAATGTAAAATTTGATGAAAGACCACATTTAGATGATGAACCTTTGCAGGATAATGAGGAAGAAGGACTTGAACTTGAAATAAATTTAGAAGGAACTAAAACAACAAAGCCTAATGTTGAATCAACAAGCCCTAACATTGAAGAAGAAAATCCTGAAAAAGGTGTATCAAAAACTCCTTTAAAAACCCTTGCTAAATATCACCCCAAAGATCAGATTATTGGGGATAAAAATGTAGGAGTTCAAACTAGAAGAAAGGCTGCAGAATCTGATGAAAAGGCTCAAATAGCTTTATGTTTAGTTACTTAGTTTGAGCCTAAAATTTTTAATGAAGCTCTCACAGATTTATGTTGGCTTAATGCTATGCAGGAAGAAATTGATCAAATTGAGAAAAATCAGACTTGGGAGTTAGTCCCAAGCCCATATGACAAGAATGTCATTGGAGGCAAATGGATATATAGAAATAAGCTTGATGAAAATGGAAATGTTGTTCGTAACAAAGAAAGATTTGTTTGCAAAGGCTATGCTCAACAAGAAGGTATTGATTTTGGTGAAACCTTTGCACCTATTGCTAGACTAGAATCTATTAGAATCTTCTTGGCTTATTTTGTTTATAAAAACTTCATTGTTTATCAAATGGATGTCAAAACTGCCTTTTTAAATGGCTACTTAGATGAAGAGGTCTATGTAGAACAACCTAAAGGATTTCTTTGCAAAGATAAGCCTAATCATGCTTACAGGTTGAAAAAAGCCCTCTATGGCTTAAAACAAGCACCTAGAGCTTGGTACTCTAGGTTGAATAGTCATTTGATTTCTAATGGCTTTGTTAGAGGAGGTGTTGACAACAATCTTTATGTTAAATCTAAAGGTTCTAATATTCTAGTTGTTGAAATTTATGTTGATGACACTATCTTTGGCTGCAATAATGTTGCTTTGAGTAAAAAATTCTCTCAGCTTATGGAATGTGAGTTTGAAATGTCATTATTGGGAGAATTAAATTTCTTTTTGGGTCTTCAAATTTCTCAACTTGAAAATGGCATATTTCTCTCTCAGACCAAGTATGCTCTTGAGATGTTTAAGAAATTTCAAATGAATGAATGCCATCCAGTTAGCACTCCAATTGTTACTGGATGCAAACTTACTAAGGTTGATGATTCTCCTGATACAAATCAAACTAAATATAGATCAATGATTGGTAGTCTGTTATATTTAACTGCTTCTAGACCTGACATAATGCAGGCAGTTTGCATAGTTGCAGGGTTTCAGGCATCACCTAAAGAATCTCATGTTATTGTTGTTAAACGAATCTTTAAATATATTCAAGGCACTCTTGATTATGGTCTTTGGTATCCTAGAAGTAATGATTTTTCATTGATTGCATATATTGATGCTGACTAGGCTGGTTTTTTGGATGATAGGAAAAGCACCAGTGGTGTTTCATTCTTTCTTGGTGATCGTTTAGTGGCATGGCACAACAAGAAACAAGAATTTGTTTCTCTTTCCAGTGCTGAAGCAGAATACATTGCTACCACTTCGTGTTGTACTCAAGTTCTTTGGATGAGTCAAACTCTATCAGATATTGGTATTGAAGTTCCTAAACATGTTTCTATTCTATGTGATAACACAAGTGCGATAAATATCTCCAAAAATCCTGTTATGCACTCTCACACTAAACACATTGCTATAAAGTTTCATTTTCTTCGAGAAAAGGTACTGGCTAATGAAGTTTGTTTACATTTTGTTGGCTCACAAGATCAAGTGGCTGATATTTTTACTAAGCCCTTAGCTAAAGAATTATTTGAAAGGCCGAGTCTTCGATTGGGAGTTATCTCTCAATCCTTACTTATCTAATTTACCAAGCATCTACTTTGGGGGAGCAGCTTATGAATTTTATTCACTTACAACTCTCCTACAAATATCATTGTTGCTCTGTTACTCTTTTCGCAACTGATTCTCATGGTATTTTGGTTGGCTTCTCAGTTGTGTTTCATGGCAATGCACATTCTTCTCTTCTATCCTTTGTCATTGAGGCAAAAAGGGGGAGAGTCATTTGTGTTTTTCCATCAAGGACAAAGGGGGAGTTTGTTGGATTTTAGTTGTGTTTATAGTTTGTCCTTGATGACAAAATCTCTTTCAGTTGGTTCTCTTTGTTGACAGTCTCAGATTGGATCTTTATGCTTTATCATGGTACAGATTTGATGACAAAATTGATAATATGTTTTTTGGTCTTGGCATGTTTATTGACTTTGTTCTCGCTATCAGTGGATAGTTTAATGGCTTTGGGTTACATTCAAATTTAGTCTACATTCAGATTTGTCATTTCTATATGGTACTGATCAGTTTGAGCTTCCTGTAGATACATGTTATCCTATTTGTTTAAAGTCATCTTCATGGAAAATTGGCTCGAAGGTAATTGACTTGGGTGAGCTTGTCTTGATAAATGACTTTCATTAAAGTCATATTTTATTCATGCTTAATGATTATTAGTCTTACTTAAAATTCATTTGAAAATGGCATGGCTTCAACTTTGTGGAAAAGTCTTCAAGTCAGAAATAATTTGGTCGGAATCTACTTAACCCTATTGGGTTTCTCTTAGCAATGTTCAATGGCATTTTATTTGGCTCAGCTTGAATGATATTCATCATGTGTTGATAGCATGATTGAGAGGTAATTATATAGTCAGAATTTTGAGAATCATTGACTAATTATGGGTTACTTGGTGAGTCAACTCTTAGCATGCTATACATGATGGTTATAAAGTGGTCGACATTTCCTTTGGACAACGAATTTAATCATCTTTGAAATTGATCATTATTATTTTTCTTGACTTAGTGTGGACTTCAAGTCATTCTTCATTTCAAAAAAGTGATTCGAATTAAGTAAAAGTATGTTAGGGAAAACTTTTTGAAGTCATTTTCTTTGCAAGGGTATGGAACCCTAACCACCGCCACCTTGGAGAAAGTCTATCTGCTGTGTCTTTCATTGAATTCTTTATTGTTATTCTTATTCCAGCTGGTTGTAACAATTATGTCAGGAACAAAATCATCAATGGTAGTTGGCACTTGACGGTTATCAAGTTTTATTAAGGCTCATTTCATTAGTTTGCTTCTTGCTTCGAATTAGGTATTTGCAATTATTTGGTTACAACCTTGTGTTGTTTTTGTCAGTATATGTTACTTGGAAAATTTATGCATTTTTTGGTTCTTGAATATCACTTTGTGGCTGAAGATGTTTTTGCATGAAATGGATTCTTGGGTTGTTGGAATCTTTCTGTAAGGATATCATGCTTTGGCTATGATAGTTTTTTTTTGTTTTATCAGTTTTGGTAATTTGTGTGAAAATAAAAGATGCCCTGATAGATAATTATTATTCTTGCATTAAGGGTTTATGGTTTTTAGCTGGTGGGCAGTCGTGGTTCTTAAATACTCTGCCAGTTTCATTGTTGACCCATTACATTCATTACAAAACTTGACAGATTTAGCATAATGATTTTCTACAAATAGTATCAAATGGGTATTTTGTTTTAATGAAGTTCTGGGTTTTGTAAAAAGCGTTTGCAGATTTGGAAAGGGACTTTGATATATCCTTGTCAGATTTTAATTGCAGCCTATTGCACATGCTTTTCTCTTGTTATTCAATCTTCTACAGACATTTATCCTTCTAGTTCAATTTCTAAAAGGAGAATGGGGTTTCAGATTCCTCTTGACCTCAAATTCTTTGAAGACTTTCTTTGGCAAACATACTTGTAAACATATTTAAATATAGTGTTGTGAACACTGTGAGTCTTCTGGTTGTAATTCTGAGATATTGTTACTGGTTGTATCAACAAATGTATTGTAAAAGCTCTGTTATACAAAAACTGAAAAAATGTTACAGACAAAAGTTGTAATTCTTCTCTATATAATATTTTAAGGATTCAATATTTGGATTCTTAGGGTATTAGGTAGACAAGAAAACTAAGTTTTATGAGCTTAACTGAAAACATAGAGATCCTCTGAGATATTATTATTGTTCAGAAATATAATTTGAGGGGTTGGTGCTCCTTGAGTGGGTGCTCAAAAATTAGCCTATAAGGCATTGTGAATAGTGGATTAAATTGATTAAGTCTGCAAGGAATTTTAGGAGTGGTTTTTATACCCCAAGAGGGTTTTCCACTCGACAAAATCTTGAGTCTCTTTGTTCTTTTGTGGTTTCACTGCTTTAATGAGTTGTTACTGCTTTGTTCATTGTTTGGTTATTACATTTCTCAATTCTATTTATGAATGATTACATTCAACTCATGAATGCATCAATCATTGAAATATTGAGATCAAATCTGAACTATGTTTTATTTTATGAAAAATGTTTAAATTTGTTAAGACACTGATTCACCCCCCCTCTCAATGTCATTTTCACTCCAACAGTAGCAACATATACAAATTTTTGGATATAGGTGTTTATACAAATATAGCAAGAAAATTCCATGCATTCTAAGTTCTCCACCATTTGGCATTGAATGTTGGAATACATTAATCTTTTCTTTTTACTATGGTATAGAGTTGTCAATCAGTCAACTACAGTTGGAAGATTCCTTTCCTTTAAAGGGTTCAAAAACTATGTCTGTGGAGTCGGGGTCCATGGATGGGTCTCCAGAGCTCCCAAAAATTTATTTGGTGACGGCTCCTACAAGTGACGCTATGGATTCCGGCTCTAAGGATGTCATCCACTAGCCTATAGACTCTGATTCTGTAAGCTTGCCATGATTTTTTGTTGTGCCTACTGCAAACTTGTTCTTATTGTTTCCTACCTTTCTTGTTGTTGCTGCTTGATTGGCATTTAGGTGTATACATATATGGTTGGCCCTAGTAGAGGATATAGATATGAAAGTAGACATGCATTGATATTTCAGAACACATAAAAATGTATCTCTTTCTAGCCTTTGGTTTTCTTACTCGTTCTATCGATTTGGTGTAATGATGTGCATTTTTTTTTATTACACTTGTCTTTGTAGGATGCAAAGAAACATCTGACTTTGACTCCATTTGCAATTCATTCCATCAATGTCAATGATGTTGTTCACTCTTCGATCCTTCAGCTTTTGTCCTTCAAAAAATTTGGCGGTGATGAAGGGCAAGTTGAGCAATACAAGGTTGTCTTGTCTGATGGCCACCATTTTCAAATAGGAACCCTCCCTTCTAAATGCAATGATATGTTGTTTATAGGTGCCTTGAAAATAGGGTCCGTTGTATGTTTAAATTAAGGACTATGTCTATAGGAATATCCAAGATTCAAGGTGGGTTGTGTTTGTTGTATATCTTAAAAAATTCTCTCTTTCATTTCTGCCTCATATAATTTGTCCAATATATTATTTTGCTTCTTTTCCAAGGCCTTAATCATATCCAACTTAGTTATAATTATGTCTAATTGTCAAATTATTGGGACCCCTAGGTATTTGTTCAAGCAACAAGAAGAGCAAATGTTGGCGCTTGACTCACCTTCTCCTTCTAAACGGGCCCCTAAATTTGGTTTGCAATTGTCCCCTAAAAAAAAATAAGCCCTCCAAAGGTCAGCCCTAATAAAGCTTTGAACATTTATCAAAATGTTTGGATAGTAAAAGGGTGTGTAACACATATTAGGGAGATGCATCATTTCCAAAAACAAAGAGGTGAAGTGCAGTTGTTTAGTTTTGACATTATAGATATGGAGGGGACAAAAATATGTATTACTTGTTTTGATGATATTGTTGAATTGCATTATGGTCAAGTTGAGGTGGGGTTAACTTATTTAATATCGAGGGAATTGGTCAAGGAAGCCAATAAAAGATTCAATAAATTAAATAGTAATCTTGAGATTGTTTTGGATGAAAAATCAACAATAAAATGATGTGAAGATGAGATTCCTATCCCAAAAAAAAAAATTGCTTTTGTGCCAGTTAGTGACATAAGCAACTATAGTGATAACAACTTCATTGATATTATTGGCATTGTAGTGCATGTTGGGTACATTTCAATTGTCCGTAGGAGAAATGGAACTAAAACAATCCAATGAACCATTAAACTATATGATATCTCTGCTTCTTTCATTGATGTTAATTTGTGGGGCCCAAGTTAGAAAGAAAAAGGTGATACCTTGGTGCGGATGTACCTTTCTGGTAAAATAATCATTGTTGTTGTCCACAATGGTCGTGTATGCTACTTTAATGGTAAAGTTATCAACACATCAACAAGAACAGTCCTTGAGATTAACCCTTATATTCCTGAGGCAAACACTCTTAGATCCAAGGGCCCAATTAAAGTAGACCAAGTGGCTTCAACTTCTTCTGCACCTCGTAGGGTGCATCCATCAAATGATAGAGTTACTATTGCATTTATCATAAACAACTGCCTCTGTTTGGTAGAAACAGTTGAAGCCATTTTTAAAGAAACCATTCAAATTGCAAAAACTGAGTCTTTTTGTTTTGTTTTGTGATTGTTGCTACATGGAAATTGAGGAATCCAACTATCGCTATCTTCTACAGTAAAAGTTGCAAGACCATTCAGGCAGCCTTTGGTGTATTGCTTTTGATGAAGTTGCCACTAGTTTGTTACAAATTCTAGCAAAAGACCTCTACACTTTGTAGGACAATTCTAACTCTACAACAAATCCTATTGCTATTATTAAAAGTCTTGTTTCTAAAGCATACATCTTTATTGCTTTGATTAGAATAGAAAATTATAATTCTGAGGACTGGCTGAAAACAAAGATTGTCAAAGCAACGAAAGTTGATTTTGAAGCAGAGTGTAAATTGTTGCTTGCAAACATAATGAAGATATCTACTCCTGCTCCAGAAAAAGGCTCCACTAGCCAGCCTACGCTTTGACTGCTCTTTTGCACTTCTGACCATTTCTCATTGCTTTGACTTTTAAATTCTGACTATGGGATGCTAAGACTTCTGTTTAAGAAATATGGACATAATTTATACATATGTTTGCATCTACATATTTCCACATTTATTGACCTGCCATCTTTTTTATTATAGCGTGGTGCATCATTTTTTTTGTCATTGTTGCTTTCAAATATTTCAAATCAGTTGGATGGTTATATGATATGTTTACACAAATTACAATTTCAAATACAACTGAACAATTTATTTCCATGTATATTTCAAATATTTTCTATACAGGCAATAGTTGACAATATATTTTAATATATATTAAATATTTTGTCTATGGCTAATAATTGAGAATTTATTATCAAATAGATTTGAAATATCTTCTATATGGCTAATAATTGAAATGTATTGCTCAAGAGTTATCAAATTTGAATATAAGTAGTCTCTTTTTTATTGTAAAAAAATAGTAATTGTGATATTTGCAGATTAACATTCCCAATATAGAATTGCTAGTAGATTATATTTATTTGGTATACTTTCTCCTTTTTGTTGAAAACTTCTTTATGTCACATTTAAAATTTGCATGAATGTTATAAGTTTTTTCATTATGCAAAAATCAGGAGTCGTAAATTATTTATTCCATAAGTTTAATGAGATTGTATTCAATTTAAATTTTCTTTGAATGCTAATCACTCTTGGTTCTTGGTCATTATTCACCTACAAATTTAATGAAAAAGTATATATATGTGTGCTTCTAGGTCTAATGAATATCAAAAGTAGACTAGAGATAAACTTTTATCGTGCCTGAACCAATCTATATAATAGTTCACTTCTCAACTCAAAATTCAAGCTATTAAAAAGACATTTACTATGTAAGAAAGGAAACTGTCAAAGACCCATTAAAAATACATTTACTATGTAACAATTGCCTTGACAATTGTAAATTTGTGCTTTCTGTGCAAAGCTTATTGACAAATGAGGAACATTTAGGCAGATCCTTTGTTTAAGAGGTAAGCTCCAAGTTGTCAGTAAAATCCCTGGACAAGTGTTCTCTACTTGTCTGTAATATTTAGTGCCAGGTACATGAAGAATACAAGAGGTGAAAAGATTAGTGACCCTAACCATATTTTTTTCATGAAAGAAAAAACATTTAACTAGAATTGGTCATATGGTAATGAGTATAACGCCAATGCTACATAAAGATAACTACAAGCGATAAACGAAGGGCGAAAAGCATGTTTGTAGGTATATGTATATGTATATGTATATTTATATGTATATGTACATGTATGTATATGCATATATATGTATACATGTGTATGTATATGTATATGTATATGTATATGTATATGTATGTGTATATGTATATGTATATGTATGTGTATATCTATATGTATAATGTTGATGTATAGAATTATTTGCTCAACATTTTACTATTTTCGCCTTCCTCTGTATTGCTTTTAGAAATATACAGTCTTCTGTATATTCCATTTTTTTCTTAATATATAAAAACAATCCATGCAATTTGTGAGGCCTTGCCCAAACCTCTTCACAACAATGGTGGAATTTGTTGACTGGATGGGTTGGCGGTTGTGGAGTTGGTTGTGTTGCTCAATGGGTGCAGAATGGTGAAAACCTGCCATGGACTTCCACTGGTTCACATATTAGATGTTTAACAAGTGTTGTGTTTTGGAATCTGCATTATCTCCTAGATGTATTGTTGTTGTAAGTTGTTTTTCCCCTGTCTTTTTGGTTGTTTCATACACACCTAACCACAAATATATATTTTGATAGTTTTGTTTTGTAAAGTTATAATTTACTAGCTTATAGATTTATCCCTTTTCTTATTGCAAGGCTAGACATCCTTTAGTGCATAGCAAAGTTGTACACTTGCCCCTTTTCTTTCTGCATGGTTAGATACATTCCAAAACATACCAAAATCAAGTATGTCTATGAAGTTATTCCTATACATTGTATGCTTTGAAACAAAAACTTTGCTATTTCTTTGATGTCTTCCTCTAAACAATATTTGTGTATTTCATCTACGAAATTCCATCTTCTACAGTTCTTTGTTAGGCATTCTCTTTCCCTAGAAAGTTATTGGAGCAAAAGAAACTCTAGGAAAATGAATACATATATTGGAACATAAAATTATTTTAGCAACTTCACTATTCTCTGATATACATATGTAATGTGAACTGTATCTAAAAATCAATCCTTCAAAGCATAGACAAGTACACAAACACACACACAGACACACACACACAGACACACACATATATTCAAGTGTAATAGAGGAATTGTATGAAAGGTATTAGAATAACACTTATTTGTTATTAAGTATTATACACAAGAATTCAGTTCACATGTATTGAGTCAACCAGCTGTACCATTGCGAACCCACGTAATTACCAAGCTCCATGTTGCCACAAAAAAAAAACTTGCACAAGTCCCCATCAACCGAGGCATCCCCAGCGTTGGAAAATCCAATTCACCCACACAAAAAATGGCTCTTTCGACAATACAACTCAATCAAAGTATGTTTTCCCACACGAGAACATTCAATATAGCATTTACTTTGGCCTCCACCCTCGTACACCAACAAGAAGATGCATTGGCGCTTGTGCCAACAAACACTAAGCATTCACCTTCCCCGTTACGACAACACCATTCTCCACTGCCACCAACCCACATAACTACCAACACCCACATTGCCACAAAAAAAAAATGGTGCCCCCCCCACCAACAAATTTAAACCTACATTATTTAGCATGAAACCCATATTAAATAGAACTCATAAAGGCAATGAGTACCAATAATCTACACGCCCTTCCCACAATGGCACAGACTTAATCAGAAATTCAAGCTACATTGCCTGGGAGTAAATTTTGTAGTCAAATAGAGAATTTAAAAAAGAGTTATTGCATGACAAATCCTCTTGTCGGCTAAGCCAATAGGGAACCCACTGGAAAGACAAAGGTTGGAAAGAGATACATTTTTATGTGTTCTAAAAGATCAATGCATGTCTACTTTCATATCTATATCCTTTACTAGGGCCAGCCATATATGTATACACCTAAATGCCAATCAAGCAACAACAACAAGAAAGGTAGGAAACAATAACAAGTAGTTTGTAGCAGGCATAATGAAAAAGTAGGGCCCATAGTCTACTCTACACAGTACATTTGTCCATGTTCCTATAGTTATCTTTTCGTCTTCCCAGGGACATATTTTTTTGGCGAAAGAAAAAAGATTTAACTGTAATTTCTTCATCCATATAAAACCATAATGTGAGGCACCCATGCAAAATGACTTATAGATTCCACACAACAATTTTTTTAACATAAACAAATAAAGAAATCATTTTTGCAAAACACCCATGTATACTCAGTTACAGACTCAGGAGGGCAACAGTTTTAAAACCCTGCAACCTGTCAGGGAACGAAGCCGAAGTCAACGATTTCTACAATACTTTATTGCCAAACCAGCAAGGGATATATATATACAGACTTAATCGAGAATCCAAGCTACATTAGTGTTATTCTAATACCTCTTTTACAATTTCTCTATTTCTCTATGGTATTTAGTACACGATGATGTATTTGGAATTTTTAATGAATTTTGTGGGGTTATACTCTTTTTTACATGGGTGTTTTTCATAGATGATTAATTTATTGCTAATGTCTTCTTGTTATATGTTTTTTTATCTTTGACGTTATACCCATCTTGGAGACTTCAAAGAGATTATTGCTCTCTGCAGGTGGAGGTATTCTAGTTAAATCATTATTTACAATATATCCATTATTTCCAAGCTCAATTAAGTAATCATCAATGATTTTAAAAAATACCCATGTGAAATCGCCTACAGATTCTGCACCACCATAGTTTCAAAACCCTACAATCTGCTAAAAAATGGAGCCAAATGCGACAATTTTAACAATAATATGCTACCAAACCAGCACCACGATGGCTCTTTCAACAGCATAATTTCATCAAAGTATACTTTCCCATATTGCAACATTGAATATTGTATTTACCTTGTTTGAGTATACCAACTCCACCACCCCCAACGCATGTAATTGCTAAGCTCCACCCTCATGCAAAAAATAATAATTTAGACTAACCTCTTTTAAAAGCAAGCACCCCTAATTAAATGGTAATATTTTAATCTAATTAACATTAGGTGGTGGAGTTTCCAATTAAATTCAACATAAGTGAGAATGAAAAGAGAGAAATTATTAATTGTATTATAAATTCAACTTTTCAAAAATTATACTAAATTCTAACTTCAAAAAAAATCATAAAATATTTTACATATTAAAGTTTTTTATTTAATTTTAGCTATTATATGTTTGTAAAATAAATACATCTCTACTTTTCCTATTTTGGATTTAATTAAGTTGTATTATTTTTTAAATTTGCTTAATAAATAAACAAATAAATCAAATCACCACAATATTTTGGAAATAAATATTAAAGTATAAAGTGAAACACAAAAATGATCATTAGAACACATATCTAGGAATTCATTTTACGTTAAGCATATAAAAATGATGCAAAGTTACATGATATTTATTTAGCAAACATGGATGTTGTAAAAGCATTTCAAATGTAAGTTATATTGGAAATTGAATTCAATAAATAACTTGACATTCTTAAATTTACAATAAAAGTCTATGCGTGGTTCTTACGAAGTAAAAATATGTAACGAATGATTTATAGGCAAGAATAAGAGACGAATATGTTTAAAATGAATCATTAGCAATGCATGAAGTACAATAAAGTAGTAGTAGCTAATATTGGGCCCTGTTTATATATATATAACATTCTATGTAAATTCATTTTGGGGGTTTGATAGAGGATTAAAATAGTTCAAATAGTTTTGCATGTTGTTCAATGATTGAGTATTCTTGCCCTCTTCATAGTAGGCATAGTAAACATATTTGAAATAGAGGAAATCAGTGGAATAGATGCACGAAAGTTAAAATAAATTTAGTAACCAGTAATTATGTATACTCTCCAATGAACATAGAGCTACATCCACAAAAATGTAGCCAAACTTAGAGGAACTAAAAACTAAACTAGTTATTGCACCTTAGGTGTGCAATTGGTTACGCCGAATAATTGTATGGAAGTATTTTATTTTTTGTAGACATATTGGTTGATATAGAAAATAGTTTAGATAATCTAAAAAAGAAAGAAATTAAATAAATTAAATGCAAATGATTTTTTGTTTTATTTGATTCTGTATAGACATATTGGTTGAATAGAACAATATGTATGTAACTTATTAATACGACACATTAAAAAACTTAAATAGAAATAGTATATAAATAAAGAGGAACTTAAATTTATGTGATTAAAAAATGTAGAATAAGGATATATATATAATGATGAAAATAAAGTGTTTTAAATAGAATGTCTAATTTGCAATACAAGAATGTATGCAATTGAATACAATGTTATAGCGAAATTGTAACACAGTCACATTGAAATCCAATGCATCTATAATAAACAAAAGATATATTTATTATTTAAAAAACAACTAATAGAAACAAGAATTTTGAAGTTGAAATTCAATAAAAATTATTAGTTACCTTTGGTTGAGTAGTTTGTAGGTCTTAGACAATGAGAACATAGTGTAAATGAGCAATGAGAGGAGCCTACAGTAAAGCAAGAAGAGAGATATAATTTACAACAAATAAACTATTTAAATATTGGCATTGAAGCAAATAAGAAAGTGACATACCTGTAGTGGTTCAAATGCAAATAATAAATGCTATCGTGCAACTATTAAAACATACTCAACAACCAAATCCTAAGTAGAACCAAATACATACAAACCAAAAATAAACATTCTTCACAGAACCTTGGGTTGTCTATTTTTTTCATTTTGATTCAACTAGCTTTCACCAATCCAAAAAAATGAATCTATCGATTGTACAACTTCCCTTTGTGGGCAAAAAGTCATTCTATTAAGTCCAACCTTTAACACCAATATACTTTATATGCTTAATACATTTAAAAAACATCTAAATTCAGAATAAAATTCCCATCTCAATCTCTATTTATATTCCCTATCTCTATCTCCATTCATATTCCCCCCTTTCTCTTCCCTTCTCTATCTCTCCCTCTTTCTATCCCTATCTCTCCTCTCTCCTTTTTGTATTCAAACATAAAATGATCTTGTTAGTAGTAGAGCCTGAATATATTTTTGATTTAGAGGTATTCTTTTGATCATGTTTGGATCCCTATATGTGAATGCATAGTTGATTTGAAGTTGTCCCTTCTCAATTGAAAGCTTCGTTGCATAAACAAAATCATTTTCCAAATGACCTACCAATTGACTTCATGTACTACTCAAATGTAAATAAAAAAAAAACCAATTTTTTCTTAGTTGACCTTCCACACCTCTTCGGCATACCCATTGCACACCAAGGTGCAATTGCTTGTTATATATTCACCATCAAGATCAAGAAGTGTTGTCATCATAATCACTCATGATGAATAGAATAATTAAAAAATACCTTAAATAACTATTAAACATCCCCAAAAGATAATCTCATGATATAATAATCCTCCATCTATACCTCTTAAAATTGTTATTTATAATTAATTCTATTTTTATTTTAATATTTTTAACTTGTATATAATAACTACATTTTTTATTATAAAATATATATACTTCTATCCTAAAAAAAGTTTCCAATATATTTAATAGTCTAGATATTTACATTTTACACAATTTTAAATGTTTCTAAGTCAGGTACTTTGACAAATTTTTATGTTTGTGAACAATGCAAGCAACTATGTGTATTGACAAAGTTTTTCTTGTCACCAGAAAGAGAATATAACTACAACAAAGATTGTTCTTTTCCTGCAAAAAAAAAACTTCACTCAAGATCGAAGGAGAAACAACTGAAGATGGCAAGTGAAGCTGAGGTTAAGCTTTTTGGGGCCTAGGCCAGCCCCTTTTCCCTTGAAGTGTTGATCGGGCTTGAAGAAAAGGGCATAAAATATGAATATGTGGAAAAATATTTGATGTCTAAGAGTCCCCTGTTGTTGGAAATGAATCTTGTGCATAAGAAGGTACCTATTCTTATTCACAATGGCAGGCCTGTGGTTGAGTCCACCATTATACTGCAATATATTGACAAGGTTTGGAGCAACGGCTTGGCTTTCTTACCATCTGATCCATATGACCGAGACATGGCTCTTTTTTGGGTAGATTTTATAGGAAAGAAGGTTTTTGTTTCAGGAAGTCTCATATTTTGAAGTAAAGGAGAAGAAAAAGGATGAAAGCAACAATTGATAGAAAGTTTAGCGATATTAGAAGAGATTCTTAATGGAAAAGATTATTTTGGAGGAAACAATTTTGGAATGGTACATATTACATTTGTTCCAATGATACCTAAAGATTGAGGATAAATTTCCAAACATTTTTACATGATGAAAAAATGTAGGAAGATTGAGAGTGTAAAGAATGAACTTCCAGAATAAGAAATGGTGTTCAATTGATAACTCACGTTAGAAAGAATGAAGTTGGGAAAGTTTAGTTAAACTTTGTTGCACTAGAATTTATTTTAGTAATACATTCAATTGTGTTTTCATCATATGTGTTAATGACTTTATTAATTACACAATACATATCTATATATGTGGTTTATAATAAATTTTGATATATGATTGCCAATGTTTTCAAGATAAGCCTTAGAGCAGTTCTAATATGTTGATGCAAGTATGAGATCAAGGTATTATGCTAAGTTGTACATGGAAGGCTCCATATTTTTGGATGGTGAAAATACATTTTATTAATCATTAGGCAACGCATCAACAATGCATAATGTTTCAACTTTGTCAATTCCAATAGGTTCCCTTCATTATGTTTTTGATTCATGGTTACTGATTTGGAGGTAGTTGGTGTTGGCTATGTTGAAGTTTTACAGTAAATAATATAATAAGAGGGAACCATAGATTGAATATGTAGATCAAAGGCTTGCACAATATTTTGAATTTGTTAGTTCTAGTAGTGTTTTTTTGTTGCACCATTGGTCAAAGGGTGTAGGTAAGCTCTCATGCAACTTCTACCATAGGCGTTAAGTAAAGTCCATCTAGCATTACTTGAAACTAATAAATTTTCATAAATAGAGGCCATTTGAACTCTACAAAGTTTCTTTTAACAAGCATATGTTAGATATCATAGTGAAAAACTATTAAAACATACTCAACTACTATTGAAATAGAGGAAAGTAGAACTTTGGCATACATAAAAAAAAAATTATTGCATGTATTACTCAGATTAATACAAGTATAGTTAAGCATATCATGTACTATTAGATACAATGTACACTAACAATTTCTCCATGCAATTCATCAAGGCCAAATAAAAAATGAAATTGCAACTATCAATTCTCCAATCTAGAAACTATAGAAGAATCTATAGTTGAAGTTTACATGATTCATGTTGTAGAGCTAGTCATTATGGCTTAGAAACACAACACAAAACATTTTAGTAAATACAATATAATGCATAAGCAGAAGATGACGAAACACAAACACATAAAACATGCTTAGAAAACTGATATGTAGAAGACAATAGAAAACGACAGGATTTTGAATGGATTAGAAGATGGTGTTACTCACTGTGCACGAGAAGTGCCCCAATGAAATTCATCAAGGCCAAATAATAAATAGAGTTCTGAGTAGCAATTCTCCAATATAGAAAATAGAGCACAATCCATGGTTGAGCTGTGAAAGATGCATGTAAAGATAAACATATCAACACATAATCACAAAAAAATATACTATAATAAATGTAGCATAGTGCATCAGAAGGGATAAGCAGCTTGTATGAAATGAATGCACTAGCTTTGTCTTGGGGCAATTTTTTAAAGGCCAAATAACAAGGGATGGTTGAATTATTTCTAGAATGACAAATAAATAACATGTAATTGAATCCCCCATTTCAAGGAAAGTGACAAACAAGGAATCAAGAAACCTACCTAAATTGGGTGAAATGGTTGACCAGCGTTTGGATAAATTCCTCCACCAGGAACCCTATTTGCGGTTGACACTGATTGTCGATGTTGAGGTTGATTTTGAGAGGACGAGTGAGCATTTTGGGCTGCTTTTGAAAACCCACCCAAACTAGGAGTGGGGGTCCCATAAACAGGAGGCCCCCCATAGGTTCCCATATGACCATAAGCTCTTGTTTATATTAGGGTTTTAACACAATGATTTGATTTGATGTTACCCATAGTTGACAAAGCAAAGCATCTTATCTATAGATAAATTGCAATATTAGAAATGACATGTTTTTGGTGATGTTTATCATGTGCAAGATTTGATCCCTTAATGAACTTCTTGTGATGATTTTACTTTTTGGCATGGATAGGGAGGATGCGAGCAAAGGTTGTGGAATTTGGATTTAAACCTGAAAATTCCATTTGCTTGGAAATTTCTAAAGCCTTTTCAACAAATCCATTTTGTGCATATCCTACAATCGTTGCAATTCTCAAGACCACATCTCTCTGAGGCACCTCATCAAACACTTCACGTGCCTTTTCTATGCTTCCACATTTTGTATACATGTTTAACAGGGAAGTTGCAACTACAACATCTGAAAAAACTCCTCCATCCCTTATGCTTTTATGGATGTCCATATGCTATTCAAAAGCGCCCATTTTTGCACAGGTAGGGAGAATGGTAGCAGTGGTTGTGGAGTATGAATTTACACCTGCCAATTGCATTTGCTTGAGAGTTTCTAAAGGGTTTGCAATCCTTTTGATTGTTTTCCATGGCTTTTCCTAATCCAGAAGGTAGAAAATTGGTGGCAACCATCTTGTGGTGGTTTTTCTTGGGAGTTGCATTTTACAGTAGCAATTTGTTGCAAAAAGATACATATCAAGCAGTGGGATCTTTGGAGGAGTTAGAGAATTACACTTCGAGTCAATGTTATTGCCTACATCTCGATGTATTTAGCTTTATTTATATTACTCTTCCTTGTTAGAAAAGTTACTTCTAATGTTGCACCTTTTATGTAAAGTTACAAAAAATATTGAATTGATTTGGAAAATTCAAGATTGCAAGTTAAACGAGCCCATCGTAACTATCAACAATGCACCCGCTACCATGCAAGGAAAGACGTCATTAATAGAAGAAGACAGGAAAGAGCACAAAGCATCATCGATGGCACTTCCACTTCTACACTCCCCTCCTCCGCTATCCACTCCCATCTCCATCCGCCTCCAAACTTTACTCAAACCTTTCTTGCTGCTAGAAATTCCTTCCATTCAAACATCTATTCAGTTCACCTACCACAGCTATGATGGCAAACAAGGTAAAACAAACTTAAAAAGCATAGATCAGAACCTTAATAATAAAGTGGGGGCTCTAAAATATTCAAATTTATGATGGATATGTGAAGGGCATGTCTAGATGAAATGTCTTTTACATTTTTATCACTATTTTCTAGACCTTGCAATTTTCTACCTACATCATGATTACATCAAAGCTTTGAGAGAATGACTGACTACTCAATGAAAAATGTGTAATATCAACATTCACCATTCCAACTCCATTATTATACTAATATTTAAACTATTAACTACCCCTCGTTATATTTCCATTATTTGTGTTTAGATGGACATCAATACTTCAAAAGTAGAATGTTTTTTAATTTTCGTTTTAATAAAACCTAAACGTGCACATTATTAGAATCTTGGCCATAATTTTCATTTTAATAAATATACTCTAAAACCCTTGCCGAAACCTTACTTAGTTCTTATTTAACTACTACCCCTATGTAGCACTTTTTTATTTTACTTTTGAATTATAGAAATAATTTAATGACAAGCCTAACTCCATGAAGCCCCACAGAATGGCATTCGATGTTCTGTTGGTGGCATGATAATAACGAGTGTTTTCTCTCCATTCTCGATTCCAGTACTGCGCGAGGACATCAAATTTCACGCCATTAAGCGTGGAAAACAAATACTACTTATTTCAGCTGTGCACTGAATGCATTTATGAATACCACCAATTTCAGTTGCGTAGTGAACGCATTTATGAATCCCTGGTTCATGAGAGACAAATTGGCTAAAGGTAACATTGAACCACCAAGTCAAACATAGCTATGAAGCGCCTTGACAAAGTAGGACATGGGAAAAAGTAATTCCGAGCACAAGTGGAAACTCTAGGGAAAATTAATCAGGTCAATACCAGTGAGGAAGAATTTGGAGCAATGGAAAATTTGTTTCTTAATTTTACATAGTGATATCGAGATATTGATGACATCAACAACACCCCTATGCAATTTTGAATAATTAGCACTTGCACCAATGAGGTGCAATGCTTACACCGATAGGCTGATATACTTTGGTATTTTTTATTAGCGACAAAATCTATGAAGAAGAAACGTGCGCGACTGCTGTTTTGGGGAATGTGCTGATTCAGTGAGCATGTCGACAAAAGTAAGAAAGGAAAATGACGGTGTCAAACTAGAGAAGATCCCAATGGGGCTCCCCCACGTAATAGCCTATCGGCAAAAAAATATAATTGTTTTAGTACTAAAGTACCAAATGGAAATGAAGGGTAATTTCAATGACCTTACAAATGGCATAAGGGTACAAAAATACCAGATATTTCAATGGCCTTACAATTTGTATGTTCCAATTTTTTTATTTGGTTAACTGAACTCTTCCTAAAAGATACAAAAGCTTTTTCACAGGTAAACAGTATGGTGTTTGAAGAAACAGTGTAAAGATAGACATAATATGGTGCAATGGCATAAATTTGGTGAGATTTGAATTCTTTTCATTTTTCATGGAAATAAAATTTCATAAAGTTAATAAAGCATATGTCCTGCCTTTTTAGTCTTATTAGACTACAAAAATTGTCAAAACATAAAATAGTCATTTGTGATATTTTTTTAGAAGATTCAATTTCAGCTTTACAAAGTACATACTATAACTGGGCCCTACAAAATGGTGACCTTTTTGCTAAAATGTATAAAGCATGAAGGACACAAAGCTCGTATCATTGAGGTGACTGAGTGCAAGTTTTTCTTGAAATTTGCTACTAATTTTACAATGAATTTGGTATGTATTTATTATGGTGGTGCTTGTGGTAGAGAAACAATGTATTGGGATAAGCTAAAAGAAGATTTGTTAAATTATTTAACTTTTGTGATCAAGGTGATAAGACATCAATTATGTATAAGGATCCAACCTCTTGTCACATTCCCAATTGAAAAGGCACAAAGGCAAATTAGGAAGAATAACTTCAATATGGCACCACAAGAGGTTCCAAATAATTGGAATCCATCAAGTTCATGCTACAAGGAAAAGTAGCAACACCACCTAATGTTGGTCATCTTCTACAAATAGACACAATTGGTCTAAAGGGATGGAAAAGGAACCCAAGAACATAAAGGTGGAAGTGGAACAAAAAGGCATGATGTTGATCTCTAGAGATGTAACACCTCAAAGGAAAAGGCCATACAAACACATATTGAATGATAACATCAAGGTAGAGGAAGATACTTCCCTTAATTTAGAAGTAGAATAGGTAGCAGAATAAAGGGGTTTCATAGCACATAAACCTATAAGTAAAGAACAAGGGAAAATATACAAATAAAATGGAAAACTAACACAATAAAAAGGAGGTGAAATGCAAACTTTTGCTTATGTAGATGAAGATCCATAGTAAGAAATCCCAGATCATCATAAACTCTTGAAGGTTACAATTGATTTCAACAAGTTATCTAAAGAACAAAACAATGTCTTATGCCTAGGGAGAATGTTGGTAGCATACAAGAGGTTTTACATTACCATATAATTTGGGTGATTTGTAAACCCATATATCCATTATATACCACTTAAGCAGCCCTAAAACACTTGTAATGTGCCTAAATAAGCTATAAAGGATAACGTAAATTTGTGAGAAGACAATAATTAAGTGATTATAAAATGATATGATGGAAAGGCATTATGAAGAGACATTTAGAGGCTATATAAATAAGGGGAAAGCAGGAGATAAGAGCACAAACCATATGAATTATACTTGTGGGAATAAGGAAAATAATAAGGATAAGTATCAAGAATGAATTATAAGACATGTGTATGCCACTAAGGTATATTAATATATGATTTTATGCATATTAATGCACATAGTTGTATGTAATTTCTTATAATTTGATTTATAATTATTTCATCTATAAATTTTCTCTTTTTATTGCATCACACATAGACTTACTACATGTAATAGAGTATAAAAACTTGGATTCTAGTCTAGAGTTTTCTCTTAACAAAAACAAAAAAAAATACAATGATAAAGTCTAGAGCATTTGGACATAACTGATTGTCAAAAGCAATTGACAATATATGCAAATAGGAGGCAGTTGGAAGCTAATGGCAATGAACAATATTTTTACACAATCTCCTATTCAGCCCAATAAATAATATACATACATGCACCTTCAAAATTTTAGAAAATCACATCATAAAACAAATTTTATGTATTGCAACCATTAAAGTCAATGAAACTGCATTTTGCTGTTTTGTCCAAAATATCACATGCATTTGTATATGTTTCCGTATTTTGATGGCATGTGTACATGATATATCTACATAGGAATAAATAATTTTCAAAAATATGAAATCAAATATTAGAAATTATTGTCCAAGTTTTACAAATTTTTAATGGTAAAAAAAACATAGTAAAGTTAAAAGATCATATCGCAAGTTCAAATTTGTTTGTACAACAAGACAACAAACTATCATACATTTTTCCTTGAAATCAGATCAAAGACTGACAAACAATTCAATATCCGAAAATTGTTTGCATGATAATTGAAAAATACGAACTTGGCAATAACCTAATTGATGCAAAATATTTAAAAACTTGCAATAACTCAGCAAATTTATTAAACATTAAAAAATACATATATTTTTTAAAATTCTTCAAAATATATTCATATTACTCCCTTTATATAACACATTACTCATTTATTTCATATATAGATTAAAATTACAGTTCAATACACATCATAGATCAAAGAATTGGATGGTGTTGTTGCGTCATCTTTAATAAAGACCTCAAATACCACTGAACCCATCCCCAGCATATCACTTTTTTTTTCAATATATACAAATCAGTAACAAAATGCCTAAGGGTTTCAATAATCCACAAAATTTGCAGAGCTAGCAATCAAGGTTGTAGGACAGTTCAACAGCCATGTTAAATAAATCTCGATTCAACAACCATGTTAAATAAATCTCGATTCTACTGTATTATGTTTTATAATATTTCAAATTTGATTTACTAAAAAAAAATCTGAAAAATCTGTCGTTTCCAAGTAAAAAGCATGAAAAATCCATCACTGAACAAATTCTTTCCGCTGTTATTTTATGCTTCCCAAATTCCATGGTTTTGTCATTGTGTGCCATTAAAACTTCTTGAAATGTTCTTTTGTCTTGCCCAAATTGGATCGCTCGAACCCCCCTTTTTTTCCCTTCTCCCCCTCCTTTAGCAATTTTTCGCAAAATTTTACATTTCGGAGATTAGGTTGAAGATGAAAATGGAATCAACTTCACAAACCGAATTGTATGATTATAGTCCTCAAAATGAGTTATTAATCAAATATAATTTTAATATATTTTGGTTTTATTATGTATTTTTATTTTAGTTTAATTAAACATAGGTTTTTCACTGAAAATCAAGCTCTTTGTTCTACACATGTGGAAAAATAGTAGATTATAAAAAAAAATTGAAATATATGTCCATGCTAGGTATTGATGTCCTTGACCCAACAAAAAAATTGAATTTCAATACATACAAAAAAAAGTTATGTTGTGTACGATGTGCCTATGTCTAAATTGTAATTGGTTTGACTTCAAAACTTAATTAAAAAAAACAATATTCAATAAAACACTATGAAACCAAATGAATGTGCTAGATTTCATAGTTACAAATCTACATTCGAAAAAAAAAGAATTTTATCCTTCATAGAAAATAAGTTATGTTGTTTACAGTGAACATCACTCTTTAAAATTGGTGTTTATTGTTAAAAACTATGAAATGAAGGTTGCCGCTGGCAGATCGCCCCTCCTTCCACTCTGACTGCCAACGTCCCATAGCAGGTCGCTAATGTTTTTGTTCTCTTTGGTTTATTTGTTAAGTTTTTTATTAACAGGTCGGAAACAAGGGAGAGTGGCGACTAGAGGAGATTACCAACACTCAATGTCTGGTTGAATAGCAGGTGAAAGAAAATACTAAATATGCAATTAAAATATGGGGAAAAATTCCAGGCTCTAATATGATAAAAATTAAACTAAAAGATGCTCTGCCTTGAGTAAAATAAAATTTAATAAATTTCAGAAAAATAACTCACATCCTGATTTACCAATTCAAAAGCTGGAATAGCATTTTAAACTATATTTTAAATTTGAAAAATTCTTCTATAATTTTACTTACCATCTTTCCAATTCCGTCCATTCTAGGCAGGAAGTTCCAGAGCAATTTTCCATCGTACTTTGTGATACACAGTTGCCGCACCTAAAATCTCAACCACACCACTCAGCATAAATGTCAAAACTGAAAAATAAAAATAAAAAAATGGCAATCAATCCACATCTAAGGAAGAAAACACTTCAATTTGGAATTTTAAAACAAATATGGACTACATATTCATTATAGGAGCATTTGTATAGTTGAAAAATTGGAAGGAAAATATGTGGGTCTCTACTTTTCTGCCCATTGGTGCCCTCCATGCAAAGAATTCCCCTTTTCTCTCAAAAGTCTATACAAAACTATTGGAAAAACAGAGATACTTTGAGATCATATTTGTATCAAAAAATATGGATGAGAAATCATTTGAGAAGTATCATCATGTCATGCCATGGCCTGCCCTGCCATTCTAAGATGTAAATGCAAAGGAAAAGCTTTTCAAGGGTTTTCATGTTACAGGCATTCTTGCCCTTGTTGTGCTGGAAAAAGAGGGTAAAATTTTTACCTCTAGAGGTGTTGATATCATTAGGAGATATGGGGTTGACGGCTACCCTTTTAGTGCAGAGAAGCTTGATCAACTAAGGGCCAAGGAGGAGGCTCTCAAGGATGCACAAACAACGGAATGTCTTATGATATCTAATGAACGAGATTTTGTGATATCTCATGGGGAAAAGGTATTAAATTTTGGATTTTTTTGTTATTGTTGTATGCTTTTTGGTTGCCTACAAATTTTGGTTTGAACTGTTAGTTATCATAATTTAGAATAGGTCCTTAACCAAAAGAAAAAACCATAGTCTTCAACAAGCTACCCACTTTTTCACTAGGCCCTTAACTAGAAAACCAAATTGGGATCTTGAGAAAGGTTAAATATCTTTTGAATTTGTGAGGATCTTTTTAGAATTGGCAAGAATAGAACTTGTTACTTCGTCCATGTTGATACAGACCCATAACTAAATGACTGAACCTGGGTTTTAAAGAACATTACATGTATTGAATTGCGCTATTGTGTTTCAAATGCTAAAGATCAAGTACACTAAGAATTGGTGACAATGGAACTCTTAGTTTTGTACATGTGGCTAAAGACTAAAATAGAGTCTTAGAGAAGAATACATGCATTGATTGGGTCAGCTTGTTCCAAAGGTTAGAGATGAGGTCCTAGGTGTAGTGGGATATTCTAAGATTTTCTCTAGAAAGAAAATATATCACATGGATTATGTTCCAAATTGATTTGTTGATTTGAATTTTTATCAATAGGTACCCTTATCCAAGCTTGTCAGGAAAACCATTGGTTTATATTTTTTAGCCCCCTGGTGTGGTCCATGTCACAATTTCACTCCTTTGCTTGTGGACATTGTCGCAATACTTTCGAGTATAAGATATACCTACTCTAATCATTTTAGGCCCAAATGGGAAAACAATGCAAACTAAAACAGTCAACCTTGTACAAAGATATGGAATTTGAGTGTACCCAATCAATCAATGTTGGAATATGTGCCTCAATTCTTACTAACATGTAACTCTTGCAGGGCAAAGTTGTGACATTATTCATGTCTGGTCGACTAACTGTTCTAAATCTTGTTCAAATGTTCATGTCGCCGAGACAGATCTGATGTCTTGCCGAAAAGTCTATCGTTGTGACCTTTTTGTGTTTGGTGTGACCTTTTGTCGATTGGAGACCTCTAGCCGATAGTATGCTCCTATCGGGTGTTAATGCGGATGTCGGAGTAGCTCAAGTGCTCGAGGAGAAGTCCCAGCGATTGGAGAATGTCTCACCGATAGCATATGGCTATCGAGGTAACTCAAGGGCATCAGGAAGATCTCTCAGCGACAAATGAAAGGTCACGCCAATGGGAGTTTTCACTTGGTGCCTTTGTGGTGACAAAAGACTTCGGTATGAAGTCTTGGCAAAGGGCGCCTGGTCTCGGTGACGGGGATGCAACTGAAGTCATCAATGTAGCTCTCAGTACCCGATGAAACGTCTTGGTGAAGTCAAATGTCTTTCTGACTTGGCAAGACATGGGTGCTCGGTATGTGGTCTTGGTGGGTGACTTAAGACCTCGGTATAAGGTCTTGGTGAAGATGATAAGTCTCACCAACTCTTCGATGCTTTAGTATGACATGTTCGGCCGATGTAAGGTCTTAGTGAAAGACTTAAAGTCTTGCCGACTCGGTAAGACTTGGATGAACTCAGTATGAAGTCCTGGCAAAAGACAGATGTCTTGCCGACTGTTAGATGCTTTGGTGAAACTATGGGGAGACCCGGCAAAACATCTTGGCGAATGGAAAGTCTTGCCGATAGCAAAGTGGAAGTCAATGTGACCTTGTGAGCATTGGTATGAGTCTAGCCGATAAGAAATCTCTTGCCGATAGAAACACAATGGATGTCGATGGATTCAGTTTGACTCATGGCATTCGATATATCGTCTTGCAGACTGTGGACCTATGCCGATAGCAATATGAAGACTTTGTGGCATCGGGGAGACACTGTTAGTGTCTCACTGATATGCCAACAAAGTTGAACGCCCTTGACCAATTTGACCATCCTATGTGGAGCCTGGTGGACCAATCAGAGGAAGCGATTTCAAATGGGTGGCAGTTATTTTTTTGCAACTTTTGCAACGCTGGAGCTGAACAGCATGCAGGGAAAAATCAAAGCTCGAGAAGAAACTTTCTATGATGGGGCAATGGCTAATAAGGATGAACAAAGGACAACAATTAGAATGTGTTAAGTTTTAAGAAAGAGCATTCTGAGTTAGAAAAATGAACTAGTTTTTTGTTGAGAGCTTTTTTCTGTAAGAGGAAGAACAGTGAATGAAGCTAATGTGAACTGATACCAGAGAGTTGTATCTCTGATTGTATGTAATTGTTGATACTATAATACAAAGAGATTCAGCTTGGTGTGGTGGGTTTTTTCTCGAAAGGGTTTCCCACGTAAATCTGTTGTTCATTGTCTTTGAGTATATTCTCTGTTTATGCAAATCTTTCATGTGTGTCTTAATTGGATTGTAATTAGAAAAATTAAAAGTACTTACTGCTTACTTCCCTGTGGTTTTGACGTTAGGAAAGTTGTTTCTGTACCGTTGCTTTCCTTACAAGTGGTATCAGAGCCTAGCCAATTGTGTTGTCCTTGTGAGTGGGTTGGGTTTTTTGTGTCAATCCTTTTCCAGTGGGAGTTTTGTAGAGTTCCGTTAATTTAATTATAGATTAAGATGGCGAGCACATCTAGAAGGGTGGAAATAGAGAAATTCAATGGTTGCAATTTTGAGCTGTGGAAACTCAAAATGGAAGATCTATTAGTGGATTGTGATATGTGGCTTGTTGCATCTGGAACGATGCCTAAAGGCATGAAGCAAGATGATTGGGATCTTTCAGATAGAAAGTCTAAGGGGCTGATAAGGCTCTGTTTGGCAGACTCTATTCTTCTGAATGTGCATGAAGAAAAGACTGCTTCTTCCTTGTGGAAAAGACTAGCATCTATTTATTAGGGCAAGTCCTTGGTGAACAAATTGTTCTTGAGGAAGAAGTTGTATTCTTTGAGAATGCAGGAGGGAGGATCAGTTGTTGATCATTTGAATGCATTCAATATGCTAATTGCTCAGTTAACATCTGTTGGTGTGAAGATTGAAGATGAAGATCGTTGCATGTTGCTGCTATGTTTTTTGCTAGATTATTGGGATCATCTGGTGATGGCTATTGGGAGTACGACATCCACTTTCAAGATTGAAGATGTTGTTGCTTCTTTGTTGTCAGAAGATATGAGAAGAAAATATTCTGAGATGACAAAGGAGGCTCTGACTGTCAGAGGCAGATCGACGGAGAAAGGCAAGAAGAAGGACAAGAAATCCAGATCGAAATCAGAAGGGAGATCAAAGTCTCCTAGAAAGAAGTCCAAGGTGAAGTGCTCGAATTGTGGGCAACCTAGTCATGTCTGAAAGGATTGTAAGGAGGAGAAAAATAAGAAGAAGAACTCTTCTGAAAATGATTCTTTTTAGAGTGATGCAGACGCCTTCATTGCAGCTTTGGCTATACGGGCATCAGATGATGTCTGGCTGATTGATTCTAGAACATCCTTCCACATGATATCTCATAGAGATTGGTTCACGAAGTATGAAGAATACAATGGTGGAAAGGTGTAGTTAGCAAGTGATTCATCTTTAGAAATTATTGGTTGTGGAAGAGTTAGAATTCAATTCCCTGATGGAAGAGTGAAGGGAATCAATGATGTGATGCATATACCAGGTTTGGATCATAATTTACTTTTTGTAAGTAAGCTGAATGATATTGGAGTGCAGGTCACGTTCTCTCGAAATGGCTGCAAGATGACTAGAGGCTCTATGGTGTTGGCTAGGGGTGCTCGAATTAGTACCTTGTACAAGCTGGATGCACTGGTTGTCTAATGCAATAGTGTCTCTGCAAAGTCACTAAAAGCTGCTCATGGAGAAAAGAAGGAAAATGTTCCTGATGGTGTAAATTCCATGGAGGTTAAACTTCTAGTAGAGAGGACTATGCTCTGGCATCATAGGCTAGGCCACATTGGTGAGAAAGGTTTAAAAAACTTGAAATATAAAAACCTAGTAGAAGGGCTTGAAGATTGTAACCTTGAGTTCGAATTTTGTGAACATTGCATATATGGAAAGCAACACCATGTTTCATTTTATTCCAGTCCTCACAAATCTTCTGGTTTGCTTGATTATATTCATTCTGATGTTTTTGGTCCAATGAATGTTCCTTCTCTGTCTAAATCAAGATACTTTGTGTCGTTTATTGATGATTA
>VDFB02215359.1:45461-58552 GCA_007258455.2 Sequoia sempervirens
AGGCCTTAAGGTTTAATCAAAGTTTGATTTTTATTTTTACCTAACCCTAACTTGTTCCTTTCTAGTTTTCTATGCAGGTTGATGGGTCAATGTCTCTACCAAACAATTATGCTTCTGCATTTCATCAATGCCCTTCTAGGTCTAATAGAGTGACGCCTTTGTCTGACAGAGCAATGCCCTACCAAAACAGAGTGACACCTTTGCAGGTAAAACAAGAAGCATAAAGTATTAAGGTTTAGTCAAAGTTTAATTTGCATTTTTACATAACAAAAACCTATTTTATGTTGTTTTTCTATTATTTTATGAGACTAGCATTTGTAAGGAAGCATGAATCAAAGAAAAAGAGTATCTAGATTAACACTTGTCATAGGAATCAAGCATGAATCATGAAATTCATAGTGTTTCTTAACACTTATGTGAAGAATGACCTTAGACCTTTCTAGTTAAATACTTTAGCTTAGCCTCACATTTAGCTTTGGTGTTATTAAAATTGAACCCCACAAGTACTCACTTTTGGATTTTTAAATTAGCACACTCGTATTTTGGTTAAAATGAACACATTTGTCATTTGAGCTTAAAAATAACCATTACCTAATTTTGCTTCCAGCTCAATCAGGGAGAGCTAAGATAGCATTTGCAAACTAAAGATGAAAGGTACATATCATTTTTCTGTAAAATTTCATCCATATGCATAAAGAAATTATCAAAAGACTACATTATTACATTGTGTGAATGCATACAACAGAGAAGAGAGTGAATAATTTGTTGCAAAGGTAGTCTTTATTGATAATCATAAGTGTATAGTGTCCCACACAAGCTGAGGGAATGACTATTGACTATTTGAATGCAAATAAAGGAAAAAACTATACATTTATAGATACAAGAAAGAAAAAATTCATATGTAAAGAAGGGGGGCCTATCATTGCCTAAATGAGGAATCCCAATTGAGTGGAGTTGCATCTATTCAACCCCTCCTATTTTTCCAACCTCCAGAGGTTGCCTTCCCTACTGCTCCAAGAATTCCTACATGTGTGAGAGAGTTGGTTAGAGAAATGAAAGATCACCAATCAATATATATGCAAACATCCATATACATATAGTCTGATCCTCATAAGCATTAAAATAGCTTGCATACCACAAATGTCCAAGAAAACAAAAGAGTTATCAAAAACATCTATCATATGCTTTGCTTTATCTAATATGTTTGTTCATTGTGCGAGTATAGGTGAAATATTTGTTGTTGAATTATTTCATAGCATGTGGAGTCAAATGGGCTCCCACAAGGGTTGAGATTAACATATTTCCCTCTAGTTTCATTAGAGGGGGATAGTTACATTTTATATTGATACCAATGCAATCCTTGAAGACAAGTTTCATTAATCATGGTGATATTGATAAGAATAGATATCTTATTAATAAGATTTCTCTCATATTAATAAGGACATTCCTTGCTAATAGGAACATGGTACAAAGCTGGCCTACAAATATTCCATGATGTTTGCAGTTTGAAATTCATAAGTGTAGGGCCATCATGTTTATGAGACAACAATACCTATCAAGTACTATCAGAAGTTGTCATGACCTACATGGAGCAGTTATAGGTGATGAGTGAAAGGCATTGTCAAGGCCACAATGCATTTGTTGTCCCAAAGAAAAATGTAGTGTAAATGGAAAATGCAATGTTGTAGTTGAAAGCCTTAATGATTTGTGCATTTGAAAGTGAAGAGATGCATTGTAAGTTAAACATGTAGCCATAGAAGGAAGTAAATGAGGGCTTGGAGGGCAGTCATGAATGGATGTCATGGAGTAGCAACCCTAGAAGGATAATTCAAAGGTTTTTGAAAAGCAGAGTTTCCACAAAGGAATAATCAAAGGATGGCAAGTCTCCATAGAAATGGAAAAACAATGAAAATTTTGCATAAACAGAGGATCTATATGCCATATTGAGACAATAAATGATGAGGAGGATGACTTCCCAAACAAATGACAATCCTTATATTTGTGTGCATGGAAGTCCTAAAATATTCTTTGAATAAAGTGCATTCCTAACGTGTTTTAGTGATAGTTTAGAAAAGAGGATACCTCAATGGAGGGTGATCCCACAATACTAGTTTATAATTTATGGCCAAGCTGGACACTGAAATAATTTTTTCTAACTAAATCTTCACTTTCGAGCACCTATAGCGGCTAAACCGTGAGGAATTTGAAGATGATATGAACTAGTGATTTGTGACATTTTGTCTGAAGATTCTAAATATTTTTTTTCAAAATTTTTGGAATTAAATTGCACTTCTTTTTCCATCTCCTTCGAAAACTAATTTTTTTCCGGAAAACAACATTTTTAAGGAGTAACGCTTGCCGTATAATGCATAATTTTTTTTCCATGAAGGATAAAATTATAATTCTTTCAAATTTAGATTTGTAACTCTGATATCTAGTGCTTCTAATTGGTTAGATATTTTTTTATTGAATATTTTTTCTTTAATCAAGTTTTGAAGTCAAACCAATTACAATTAAGACATAGGCGAACCGTATAATGCGTAAATTTTTTTGTATGTATCAAAATTCAATTTTTTTGTTGGATCATGGACTTAAATATCTAGTGCACTCATATTTTTCAAATGCTTTTTTTGATAATCTGCTATTTTTCCACGTGTAGAATAAAGAGCTTGATTTTCGGTAAAAAACCTATATTTAATAAAACTAAGAAAACAAATACATAATAAAACCAAAAAATATTAAAATTATAGTAATTGGATAGCTCATTCAGAGGACTACCTAATTCTAGTTGGGTTTGTGAAGTCTCCTCCATTTTCATCCTCAACTCGAGCTTCAAAGGGAAAAAATTCTGATTTGTTTGGTGCCAGAGAGCAAGAAGGTGGGAAAAGGGGGTTCGCTTGAACAAGGAGGGTTCTAGTGAACCCCCTTTCAAAAAGGGGTTTCCATTGTGCTTTTAGGTAGGATGGTGGGAACTTGCATTGAATGGGTTCATTCGAAACTAGGTTCTAGTGAACCCTCTTTTGGTTCATTTGAACCTATTAGTTCACTCAAACCCCAAAAATGATTTTTTTTGGCATGGGGTCATTTTTTTTCAACTTTTCCTTCCTCACTCCAGTTGTAAACCACTTTTGTAGGTTCACCCTGGAGTTAGGAAGGTAATAAATTTAAGGAGCAATGCATTTCATTGAAGAATAGTGACAATCATGAAAGAAAAGAGCAGGTTTCAATCTATGAATCATGAATTATTGCCTCAAGAATTAAGTCTACTCTTGGAGATTTGAATCTGATTGGGTAATTTAGCATTTCATGAGATTGTCTCTATATAGTCATCAAACAACAATAACTCAACAATAGAAATGTCTATATTGCAAGAGAAATAATAGATGTTCAGTTTGAATTCAATAATTCTTTTGAAATCTTCCTCAAATTTCCTCCTTTTTCCTAATATGTGCCTTTGTTCCTAACATCTTACCAAACAGAGGTGACTATGATGATGTTATGCATGGAAAATGAACTTATGCTTGTGGAGTTTATCACAGTTAATGTCTCAAGGATTATATTGGTATTAATTCCTTGAAGACAAAGACTTCAAAAATAGATGAAAAGATATGTAGATAGTTTAAAGCACAAACCTAGAGGGATTAGATCATCAATAGCCATGAAAGAAATTCAGAAAGAAGGCCACAAAAAACCCTCGACACTAAACAGTGCAGACCCAGGATGGGTGATGAAGTCGAGTGTTACAGAAAATGCCCACATAGAAAATGAAAACCCTCAGTTGCTTGTAAAGGAAAGTCATGAAAATATACAAGATATAGTGGCTAAAATATTCAAAATGAGGTTTTCTTTGTCTTTGTGGTAACACAGAGCCACGACCTAAAACTAAAACCTTTGAAATTTGCATAAAAGAGTACATACAATATAGTGGAGTAAGATGCCACGGCCTATGACAAAACAAAAAAAAACAAACCCATGTTTTCCAAAAAGAATAACAAGCCGTGAGTTTGAGCTTGCATAAAAGAGAACAAAAAAAACTACATATTTTCTTTCACAGGGATGTCAAGCATGTAGAAAATGCAAAAAATAATAAAAAAACTTTCACGATTTTTCTAAATGAGTGGGCTTGAAACAACATTTTCATTCATAGATAATGATTGAAAAAAGCTTTATTTGCACAGGTAGTGACTTACTCAGTTCAACCTCCATGTTTCTTTCATAATTTACTTGTGGGAATCTCCAGATGCAACTTCCAGATGCTCAACCATGGCGGGTCTCTCAACAGAGGAAAGTCTAAAAAAAATGAAATGAAAAGCATTCTTTAGCTTTGTCATGGTTTTGCTTCTAGGGTTTCATAACCCTAATGGATGTCGATTCGTAAAAGACAATTTTTGCCTTTTATTTTAAAAACTTTGCAATAAACTAATGCCCCATGCCCTTGACTTATGCTTTGTGTTCTTTTCATGTTTTTCCAAGTCAATCAAATACTCCCATTTACATATGCCTTATGAACATACTCAAGCCAAATGTTTTTATTCCTTGTGCCAAATTTGAAAATGTAAAAAGAAATAAAATATTAAAGTGTTGTCATTATAAATCACTTTAATATTTGTTATGTAAGTGCAAAATAAAAAGCGTTGATTTTCAAGATCAAGTCAAAGGGAGGTAGTTTGAAAATTTACGTTGTGCAAGAATATAGGGGAGGTTGGAGAGGTTAGCCAACACATGACAAAAATATAGGCTTGTTTGACCCAGTTTGGAGATAGGGTTGAATAATGATGACTTGTGCCAAACATGTGGAAGGTATGTGGGTTGTTTTTGACTGGGTTTTTGGAGGGAATGAGAGCATCTTGGAGCAATTTCTCATGCTTTTGTTGTGGGTAAGGTCATGGATTGACTTTTCTTCACTTTGGAGACCTTTTGGAGGGGTTTTGGGTACTTTATTTTTGGCTTTTCTGTTGCATACAACTAAGAAGCTTCTAGAAGGATTTGTGTGGGGCAAGCTTCCAAAAGGCATAAGTAACTTCAAACATCAGTTTGGAAGTTAGTTCTTTCTTATTTCAACATGCATTGTAGCTTATTTTGGAGCTATTTTAGGAAAAAGGCATCATTGTGACTCAATATCAAGCATGCACAATAGTTGAAACACCTTTTTGATCAATAAGATAATCTATTTTACCTTCTCATTTGTTTTTTTATTATGAAAGCTTTTAAGAATGGTTGATGAAATCTTATGGTGGAACTGCTTTCCCTTTGATTTTGTCCTATTTTCTTTTCCTTTATGTAGTTAACATGAACTATTGCAGGTCATAACATGTGTTGAGTTAGTTCAAGAGAAAGTCTAAGTTGTGAGAAATTTTTTACTTCCTTCTGGATGTTTTCCTTGATATTTTTAGCCTAGTTATGAAGTACTTATGCAAAGACATATGAAGTTTTCAGTTTTGTAAGCCACTATTTAAGTTGTTGATCATTTTTGCGTGTAAAATCAACAGTATTATGCTTGGGATCATTTTGGTGAATCACCCATAATATAGGTTTCATTTCATGTACTCTTTCTTACCCTTTTCCCTGACAAAACTGTAGGATAGTATGAGGTGATTACCATTTAGGAGCCAACCTTATTTGGAGGTCCACTCCAAGTTTAGGTGACCCATAGCCTAGGAGTGTTCTCGTGTTACTCCAAAATGCTAAGTTCTGCAACTTAGCAATGGTGTAGTTTTGAGAGCTAACAATAACCACAACTTGCACCTTTAAATGCAACTAAAAATGAACCACACATCTATTTTGGTGCACTTAAAATAAACTTTGTCTTCATTTTCTTTCATGCTTGGTAAGTTGGATGTGTATCCTCTCCCCTCACACCTAGTGTGATCTTGGATGAAGAGAAACATCTTGAACTTACAATTTGATTCATTGTAACCCTAAGGTGGTTGCTATGTATCCTCTCCCCCTCTGCCTAGTGTGATCTTGGGTGAAGAGAAATATTAACTCCTTTTTTTCTTTGAGTAGGAGGCCTGCCTTGAGATATATCCTCATCGAGAACTCAAGGGTTCAACCTCAAGTGATGTTTTTGGGCACGCTATATAAATTGGTTGAGAGAGAAAGATGTAGGTCGGATTGTGCATGTAGTGCTCTAGACTTTTGCTAGGGAACTATGATTTTTTGGTTTCGCAAGGAGATGTCTGAGAGGTTGACAGTGTTCTCCAAGTTTTACTCACTAGGATGCTATCATAATAGTGGTTTACATAAATTCAGAGGAATGAATTTTAGTTGAAATCACATATTTTTAGAAAATATAATGATTTAAGCCTTAAAAAGTTTCATTTTAAGGATTCCAATTGAAGAGGGTTTGATCAAATCACCTTAGATCAAAACCCCTTCGATAGAACCTCGCTAGTTTTAAGCCATACCTATAAATGCGTCTCCTTTACACCTATCAAAATGCTGATAAAAAAATCACTTTTGATTTAGCTTTTGGGGGATTAAATGAATTCATTTAAAATTTATTTCAAATGATTGTATTCCTTAGAACAAGCTATCCAATGAATATAATTTCCATGTTTTGGTTTTGTTATGTATTTATTTTTAAGTTTATTAAACATAGGTTCTTCATCTAAATGAATTTCTTTGTTCTTCACATGTGGGAAAATAGAAGATTATCAAAAAAAAAATTGAAAAATATGAGTGCACCAGATATTGAGGTCCTTGATCGAACAAAAAAAATTAAATTAAATTTTGACATATACAAAAAAATTTACGCGTTATACGGTCGCGTTGTGTCTAAATTGTAATTCATTTGACTTTGAAACTTGATTAAGGAAAAAATATTCAATAAAAACTATCTCCAACCAAGTGGGAAGCACTAGATATCAGAGTTACAAATCTAAATTTGAAAGAATTAGAATTTTATCCTTCTTGAAAAAGTTATGCTGCTATACCTAAAAAGGCCAATTTTTAATACCGTTGTTTTCAAAAAAAAATCAATTTTCATGGGAGATGGAAAGAAGTGCAATTTGATTCCAAAATTTTGAAAAAATATTTTTAGAATCTACAAAAATTCGATGAGACTCTAGTTCTGTAATTCATCTTCAAATTCCTCACAGCTTTAGCCATAGGTGTCTCTAATGTGAAGTGATTCAGCTAAAATAATAATTTCAAAGAAGTCCAGCCAATAAAATTAAACCACTATTATGGGATCACCCAATTAGAAACCTATTTGTTTTAGAGGCTTAAGACTTTTGAAAAGATTCTTTTAGTGACGTGCAATGGTATAGAATTGTTCCATGTAGTTACTTGCCATGTACCAAGCATAATTGAGGTGATGGAATCCCTTGCAAGGAAATTTTCTTTCCAAGGTAAGAGGTGTGTCATCTATGCATGCATACTCTAGTTACTCATTCTATGTGTGATATTTTATCATGTGGGACCACTTTGAGAAGACAAACCTAATATAAATACTAAATAGCTTGTACTCTATGGCATGTTTTCATGTTGAGACCTTGTGACACCAACTAGTGAGTTCTAGTGGAAGAAGAGCACATGTAAAAAATCATATCATCTCATTAAGCCAGTTTTACATGCTATATATTTTGTTTGCAAAATCAAAATATTAAACAAATTAGATCAACTTGCATTTTAAAGATCCCCTAGATAGATCAATGCCTTTGCATGAATAGTGTGACACCTTTATACAAATCGACACTTTTATTTTTGTCAAAATGATGGTTTTATTTTCACATTAATGCCTTTGCACATCACAACACCTTTATTAGGGAAAAAAACATTTTATAGAGCGACGTCTTTGTTAGATAGTTTGACACTTTTGTCGAACATCAATGCCTTTGTAAAATACCAATACCTTTGTATCAAAACAGTTTGATGCCTTTGCCTAAATAGAGTGACGCTTTTTCCTAAATTAGAAAACTGCAACCTTCAACAAACAAATATGATTTTGTCTTTTGGTTCTCAAACACCAAACTGATCTAAAACAATTCAAAACCAATCTTGGCTCACTTATAGCACTCGCAAACATCAAACAAAGTTTATGTTCTTCAACATCTTGGTCTTGTCAAAAACACCTTCTAGATTTTCAAGTAGGATCAATGCCAAATAATCATTATCAAACATCAAAATATCAACCATCAAAAACATATTCACAAGCACCCAAGCAACTAGACTATGCAAGATTTCCTACTCACCATTATCATTATTTTGTGAATCAACCTTATCAATTCATCAATCTACATCAACCTCATCAACCTTTTATCAAGCTTTACATCAATAATGGGATTAGGATCAAGCTAAGAATTCAACATCAATCTAGCCCTAATCCCCCAATGGGATGAGGTTTGCATTCATTAATTAGGATTTCAATTTGGTTTTCTTTGTTATTTCATGTTTAATTGATCTCTTAACTAGTATTTGTAAGAATCTCATTGGAATATGGCTTAGTTAGATCATTTGTTTGTTTACTAGGTTTGTTTCAATTGTAGTTGATCTTTCTAACTTTCCCAGCATATACCAACACATATGCAAATGATGATTCTTTTGCATGTTTAAGGCTCATGCTTTTGTAAATAGTGACGCTATTGCCTAACATCATTTTTGGTTTTTTGTGCAGGTTGACAAGTTGATGCCGCTACCAAACAGTGACACCTTTGTAGGTAAACCAAAAGAAAAAAAATTCTTACCTGGTTTAATCTGAGTTTGATTTTTATTTTTACCTAACCGTAACTTGTTTTTTGTTGGTTTATGAGACTAACACTTGCAAGGAATTCATCAAGCTTGGATCAAAGCTAAAGAGTGTCTATTAACACTTATCGAAGGAATCAAGCATGACTGAAAAATCTAAAGTGTTTCTTAACACTTAGATCAATTACAATTGAAATAAACTAAGTAAAACATATGATCTAAGCCATATTCCAATGAGATTCTTACAAATACCAATCAAGCTTAATGAAAATATGAAATAATAAAGCCAATTCAATTCAAAAGACTAATTAACTAGCATACATATATTAAACATTAATATATATAATAAACGTTGAGAGTTATCCTTCTCGAGGTGCCTATTTTCAGCTAATTTATATCTTTTATATGACATTTTCAAATATCAAAATCACTATAGCTTTTTTTTCTATTTAGTCTTTACTCACATTGATGGAAGGCAATGTATGCTGTCAATATCAAGCTATAAATTCTATGGATGGAGGGAATTCTACATGTTTTAAATCAACTTACCTAATCTCTATTTGGCATACCAATCTCTATTCATCATATTATATTATCAAAATCATTATAGCTAATTTCTATTTGGAAAAACTTCTGGGTGGGATTGGTGATTCAATATTTAGATTTTTTTGTATAAATAGTTGGATTTCATTGAAATCGGCATCTTTTCCCTTACAACATGATAAGTAATAATACATCTAAGCCATGAGCATAATAATTAGAATTTTGTAAATCCATTCCAATCAGGAAAAAATTAATGGAATTTTCATACAAAGCATCGATAATTATGAAACAAAATTTACTACATATTCATTTACAAGAAAATATCATTCATTTTATGGAAAAATCTAAAAAATTATGACATATTCATTTTACAAAGAAATCTACTTAAAACATACAAAATAATCATCTAACAAAGAAAATAGTTTTTACACAAATTTGTTGAGTGGTGAATCAAAGTTTCAAATTGTGAAAAGATAATCTTTAGAAAATACTCTACTTGTGACAAATACTCAATTTTTCCCAGTATATTGAAACATATTTCACTCTCTGATTTCACCAAGACAATCAATCTCAAACTGGACCCTAAGACAAAACACACAAGAATTGAAACTACGTAAATTACCATTAATATCTTCAAAAAAATAGGCAATTGATTGTAAGGAAAGCAACGGTACGGAAACAACTTTCCTAATGTCAAAACCATAGGGAAGTAAGCAGACAATACTTTTAATTTTTCTAATTACAATCCAATTAAGACACACATGAAATATTTTCAGAAACAAAGAATATACTCAAAGACAATGAACAACAGATTTACGTGGGAAACCCTTTCGAGAAAAAACCCACCACACCAAGCTGAATCTCTTTGTATTACAGTAACAACAATTACATACAATCAGAGATACAACTCTCTGGTATCAGTTCAGAGTAGCTTCATTCATTGTTCTTCCTCTTACAGAAAAAAGCTCTCAACAAAAAATTGATTCATTTTTCTAACTCAGAATGCTCTTTCTTAAAACTTAACACATTCTAATTTTTGTTCTTTGTTCATCCTTATCCGCCATTGCCCCATCATAGAAAGTTTCCTCTCGAGCATTGATTTTCCCTACATGCTGTTCAGCTCCAGTTTTGTAATAGTTGCAAAAAACTAATTGCCACCCATTTGAAATCGCTTCCTCTGATTGGTCGACGAGGCTCCACATAGGATGGTCAAACTGGTCAAGGGCGTTCAACTTTGTTGGCATACCGGTGAGACACTAACAGTGTCTCCCCGATGCCACAAAGTCTTCATATCGCTATCGGCATAGGTCCACAGTCTGCAAGATGATATACCGAACGCCATGAGTCAAACTGAATCCATCGACATCCATTGTGTTTCTATCGGTGGGGAACATTGGCTGAACTCATCTGAGGATGCTCCACAAGATCCATGGCTGACTTCCAATTTTCTATCGATAAGACTTTCCAATCGCCAAGATGTTCTGTCGGGTCTCCCCATAGTTTCACCGAAGCATCTGACAGTCAGCAAGACATTTGTCTTTTGCCAGGACTTCATACAGAGTTCATCCAAGTCTTACCGAGTCAACAAGACTTTAAGTCTTTCGCTAAGACCTTACACCGGCCAAACATGTCATACCAAATCACTGAAGAGTCGGCGAGACTTATTGTCTTCACCAAGACATTATACTAAGGTCTTAAGTCACCTGCCAAGACCACATATCGAGCACCCATGTCTTGCCGAGTCAGCAAGACATTTGACTTCGCCAAGATGATTCATCGGGCGCCGAGAGCTACACCGATGACTTCAGTTACATCCCTGTCAGCGAGACCAGGCACCCTTTGCCAAGACTTCATACCGAAGTCTTTTGTCACTGCGAAGGCACTAAGTGAAAACTCCCATCAGCGTGACCTTTCATTTGTCGCTGAGAGATCTTCCCGATGCCCTTGAGTTACCCCAATAGCCATATGCTATCGGTGAGACATTCTCCAATCGTTGGGACTTCTCCCCGAGCGCTTGAACTACTTCGACATCCGCATTAACACCCGATAGGAGCATACTATCGGCTAGAGGTCTCTAATCGACAAAAGGTCACACTGAACACAAAAAGGTCACATCGATAGACTTGTCGGCAAGACATCAGATCTACCTTGGTGACATGAACATTTCAACAAGATTCAGAATAGTTAGTCGGCCAGACATGAATAATGTCACAACGACTTTGCCCTGCAGGAGTTACATGTCAGTAAGAATTGAGGCACATATTCCAACAAGCTCCCACTTGACAAAGATGTTACTAACACCTCCAGAGCATAATCAAACTACTGAAAGACATGGGCCAAGAGGCCCATCGAACTGGCACACCACCTGTATTTGTCTATGCTCATAGGGTTCGTCAATGCATCTGCAACATTCTCTAGAGTATCCACTTTCTCCAAAGAGACCTTCCCATCCTCCACCATATCTCATACAAAATGATACTGTACATCTATATGTTTTGTCCTGGCACAAAAAGTAGGATTTTTCGCCAAACATGTAGCACTTTGTCTGTCATAGTAAATTGTAATTTTTCCTGCATCAAAACCAATGTTAGAACACAAACGTTTTAACCAGATTGCTTCTTTACAGGAATGTGTAGCTGCCATGTACTCTGCACTGTAGTGGACAAAGTGACTACTACCTACTGCTTGCTCATCCAACTCACTGCACCACCATTCATCATGAAAACATATCCACTGGTGGATCTTCTGTTGTGAATGTCCCCTGCCCAATCAGAATCCACATAACCTTGAATGCGAGGAGTCTTGGGTTTTCCAACCGAGTTACCATGAACAAAAAGCATAGTCGGTGCGCTGGTGTCTATTGCTCTCTTCACGGCATCCCAATGTGTCAGCCTACAAGGTTGTATGACAGGCTAAGAACCACAGCAGGCAATGCGGCCGCCATACAGGCCAATTGCATACATAAGGTTGCCGGCGCACTAGCATAAGTTACAGTCATGTCCTCCATCTCGATGGGATGTTTGGACAATCAGCAATAGATAGCTTTGTTCCTGTGGCTGGGTCCTTCGTTCAACTTTCGATGTACCGTCCTAGGTGCGTCGTAGCCGCCGTTAAGGCCAGGATTTTTCTATTTTCTTGTCCACTGGTTATTTCCATTCCCGCCAATGTACGGCGCTGCGCCAAAATCTTTTCATTTCAAAAGCTTTGCGGAACGGCACGGACAGATAAATCATTGGCTTGTACCGCATATGAACAACATATCATCAACATAGAGAGCAATAATAAAGGACTTGATCACTAGGGTTGTAATATACACGTAGATGCGTTTGATCGCACGAGTCAATGAAAAAACAAAGTGTCAAATATTTGGTACCATTCTAGAGTGTTTTAACCAGCACAAAGGAATTTCTTCCAACACACCCAAATCCAGTCTTTCCTTACCTTTTTCCGCAGGGGTGCTGGTGGGACATATAAATTTCTTCTTCAAGGTCACCATGAAGAAAGCGATGTCTTCACATCCACATCTACGATTTCAATTTCTAAGTCATCTTATTGGCAAGTGACAAAAAGAAATCTAATAGATGTCGGCTTAGCTTCTGAGGAGAAAAATTTCTCCCATAATCAATTCCCCTCTACACAGGAGCCAACGTACATAGGCCTTAGCACATGTTTTGCATGGAACCGGTACCGCGAATGTGGTGGCCTGATTTTTGCCTTTAGGCAATGGCACCAGATTCCAGGTATCATTCTTGTCTAATGATGCCATTTCTTCATTCATGGCTTCCAACCAAGAGTTTGAATCAGACATTTTAAATGCCTCTTTCATAGTCCTAGGTTCATCAGTGCTAGATATTAAAGCA
>VDFB02215359.1:58652-114116 GCA_007258455.2 Sequoia sempervirens
CTTTAATAGAGTCTACTTGTGCCTATGCTTTAATATCTAGCACTTATGAACCCAGGACTGTGAAAGAGGCATTTAAAATGTCCGATTCAAATTCTTGGTTGGAAGCCATGAATGAAGAAATGGCATCATTAGAAAAGAATGATACCTGGAGTTTGGTTCCATTGCCTAAAGGCAGAAAATTTGTGGGCTGCAAATGGATATTCAAAAAGAAAATTGGTCTAGATGGCAGTGTAGAAAAATATAAAGCAAGGTTTGTTGCAAAAGGTTATTCCCAGGTAGAGGGAATTGATTATGGAGAAATTTTTTCTCCTATAGCTAAGCTGACATCTATTAGATTTCTTTTGTCACTTGCAACAGCGTATGACTTAGAAATTGAACAGATGGATGTGAAGACATCGTTTCTTCATGGTGACCTTGAAGAAGAAATTTATATGTCCCAGCCGAAGCACTTTGTGGAAAAAGGTAAGGAAAGACTGATTTGCAAGTTAAAGAAATCTTTGTATGGGTTAAAACAGTCTCCTAGAATGTGGTACCAAAAATTTGACACTTTTGTTTTGTCATTGGGATTTGTAAGATCAAAATGTTATCATTGTGTATATTACAAACCTGAAAGTGATCAAGTCCTTATTATTGCTCTCTATGTTGATGATATTTTGTTCATAGGCAATAATAAGCTAATGATTTCTGATCTTAAGTCTCAGTTGTCTGCAAAGTTTGAAATGAAAGATTTTGGTGTAGCAAGGTACATTATGGGAATGGAAATAACCAGGGACAAGAAAAATAGAAAACTTTGGCTCAATCAGAGTAAGTATATCATGACTGTTCTAGAGAGATTTTGTATGATTGAGTGCAAGCAACTAGTTGTTCCAGTTACACAGGGAACAAAGCTATCTATTAAGGATTGTCCAAAATATCCTACTGAGATGGAGGACATGACCAGTGTAACTTATGCTAGTGCAGTCGGCAACCTTATGTATGCAATGGTTTGTATAAGGCCAGACATTGCCCAAGCAGTGGGAGTTCTTAGTCGGTTTATGGCTAATCCTAGAAGGACACATTGGGATGCTGTGAAGAGAGCATTTAGATATCTAAAGGGCACTTCAGACTATGCTTTTTGTTACCATAGTAACTTGGTTTGAATCACGAGAAGACTCTCGACATTCAGGTTATGTGGATTCGATTGGGCGAGACATTCTGTGAAAGATCACCGGTGGATATGTTTCATGATGAATGGTGATACTGATGAGTTGGATGAGCAAGCGATGGTTGTGATAAACTGTCACTACGATCACGAGTACATGGCGTACACATGCTGTAAGAAAGCGATACAGTTAAAAGCGTTTGTGTTCTAACATTGGTTTGATCGGGAAGAATTACAATTTACTATGACGGACAAAGTGCTATATATGTTTGGTGAAAAATCCTACTTTTTGTGCCAGGACAAAACATATAGATGTACAGTATCATTTTGTATGAGATATGGTGGAGGATGGGAAGGTCTCTTTGGAGAAAGTGGATACTCTAGAGAATGTTGCAGATGCATTGACGAACCCTATGAGCATAGACAAATACAGGTGGTGTGCCAGTTCGATGGGCCTCTTGGCCCATGTCTTTCAGTAGTTTGATTATGCTCTGGAGGTGTTAGTAACATCTTTGTCAAGTGGGAGCTTGTTGGAATATGTGCCTCAATTCTTACTGACATGTAACTCCTGCAGGGCAAAGTCGTTGTGACATTATTCATGTCTGGCCGACTAACTGTTCTGAATCTTGTTGAAATGTTCATGTCACCAAGGCAGATCTGATGTCTTGTCGACAAGTCTATTGATGTGACCTTTTTGTGTTCAGTGTGACCTTTTGTCGATTAGAGACCTCTAGCCGATAGTATGCTCCTATCGGGTGTTACTGTGGATGTTGAAGTAGTTCAAGCGCTCAGGGAGAAGTCCCAACGATTGGAGAATGTCTCACCAATAGCATATGGCTATTGGGGTAACTCAAGGGAATCGGGAAGATCTCTCAGTGACAAATGAAAGGTCACGCTGATGAGAGTTGTCACTTAGTGCCTTCGCAGTGACAAAAGACTTCGGTATGAAGTATTGGCAAAGGGTGCCTGGTCTTGCCGACGGGGATGTAACTGAAGTCATCGGTGTAGCTCTCGGCGCCCGGTGAATCATCTTGGCGAAGTCAAATGTCTTGCTGACTCGGCAAGACATGGGTGCTCGATATGTGGTCTTGGCAGGTGACTTAAGACCTTAGTATAATGTCTTGGTGAAGACAATAAGTCTCGCCGACTCTTCGGTGATTTGGTATGACATGTTTGGCCGGTGTAAGGTCTTAGCGAAAGACTTAAAGTCTTGCTGACTCGGTAAGACTTGGATGAACTCTGTATGAAGTCCTGGCAAAAGAAAAATGTCTTGCTGACTGTCAGATGCTTCGGTGAAACTATGGGGAGACCCGACAGAACATCTTGGTGACTGGAAAGTCTTATCGATAGCAAAGTGGAAGTCGTTGTGACCTTGTGAGCATCTGTATGAGTCTAGCCAATAAGAAATCTCTTACCGATAGAAACACAATGGATGTCGATGGATTCAGTTTGACTCATGGCGTTCGGTATATCATCTTGCAGACTGTGGACCTATGCCGATAGCGATATGAAGACTTTGTGGCATCGGGGAGACACTGTTAGTGTCTCACCGGTATGCCAACAAAGTTGAACGCCCTTGACCAGTTTGACCATCCTATGTGGAGCCTCGTCGACCAATCAGAGGAAGCGATTTCAAATGGGTGGCAATTAGTTTTTTGCAACTATTACAAAACTGGAGCTGAACAGCATGTAGGGAAAATCAATGCTCGAGAGGAAACTTTCTATGATGGGGCAATGGCGGATAAGGATGAACAAAGAACAAAAATTAGAATGTGTTAAGTTTTAAGAAAGAGCATTCTGAGTTAGAAAAATGAATCGATTTTTTGTTGAGAGCTTTTTTCTGTAAGAGGAAGAACAATGAATGAAGCTACTTTGAACTGATACCAGAGAGTTGTATCTCTGATTGTATGTAATTTTTGTTACTATAATACAAAGAGATTCAGCTTGGTGTGGTGGGTTTTTTCTCGAAAGGGTTTCCCACGTAAATCTGTTGTTCATTGTCTTTGAGTATATTCTTTGTTTCTGAAAATATTTCATGTGTGTCTTAATTGGATTGTAATTAGAAAAATTAAAAGTATTGTCTGCTTACTTCCCTATGGTTTTGACATTAGGAAAGTTGTTTCCGTACCGTTGCTTTCCTTACAATCAATTGCCTATTTTTTTGAAGATATTAACGGTAATTTACGTAGTTTCAATTCTTGTGTGTTTTGTCTTAGGGTCCAGTTTGAGATTGATTGTCTTGGTGAAATCAGAGAGTGAAATATGTTTCAATATACTGGGAAAAATTGAGTATTTGTCACAAGTAGAGTATTTTCTAAAGATTATCTTTTCACAATTTGAAACTTTGATTCACCACTCAACAAATTTGTGTAAAAACTATTTTCTTTGTTAGATGATTATTTTGTATGTTTTAAGTAGATTTCTTTGTAAAATGAATATGTCATAATTTTTTAGATTTTTCCATAAAATGAATGATATTTTCTTGTAAATGAATATGTAGTAAATTTTGTTTCATAATTATCGATGCTTTGTATGAAAATTCCATTAATTTTTTCCTGATTGGAATGGATTTACAAAATTCTAATTATTATGCTCATGGCTTAGATGCATGATTACTTATCATGTTGTAAGGGAAAAGATGTCAATTTCAATGAAATCCAACTATTTATACAAAAAAAATCTAAATATTGAATCACCAATCCCACCCAGAAGTTTTTCCAAATAGAAATTAGCTATAATGATTTTTATACTATAATATGATGAATAGAGATTAGTATGCCAAATAGAGATTAGGTAAGTTGATTTAAAACATGTAGAATTCCCTCCATCCATAGAATTTACAGCTTGATATTGACAACATACATTTCCTTCCATCAATGTGAGTAAAGACCAAATAGAAAAAATAGCTATAGTGATTTGATATTTGAAAATGTCATATAAAAGATATAAATTAGCTGAAAATAGGCACCTCGAGAAGGATAACTCTCAGCGTTTATTATATATATTAATGTTTAATATATGTATGCTAGTTAATTAGTCTTTTGAATTGAATTGGCTTTATTATTTCATATTTTCATTAAGCTTGATTGGTATTTGTAAGAATCTCATTGGAATATGGCTTAGATCATATGTTTTACTTAGTTTATTTCAATTGTAATTAATCTAAGTGTTAAGAAACACTTTAGATTTTTCAGTCATGCTTGATTCCTTCGATAAGTGTTAATAGACACTCTTTAGCTTTGATCCAAGCTTGATGAATTCCTTGCAAGTGTTAGTCTCATAAACCAACAAAAAACAAGTTAGGGTTAGGTAAAAATAAAAATCAAACTCAGATTAAACCAGGTAAGAATTTTTTTCTTTTGGTTTACCTACAAAGGTGTCATTGTTTGGTAGCGGCATCAACCTGTCAACCTGCACAAAAAACCAAAAATGATGTTAGTCAATAGCGTCACTATTTACAAAAGCATGAGCCTTAAACATGCAAAAGAATCATCAATTGCATATGTGTTGGTATATGCTGGGAAAGTTAGAAAGATCAACTACAATTGAAACAAACCTAGTAAACAAACAAATGATCTAACTAAGCCATATTCCAATGAGATTCTTACAAATACTAGTTAAGAGATCAATTAAACATGAAATAACAAAGAAAACCAAATTGAAATCCTAATTAATGAATGCAAACCTCATCCCATTGGGGGATTAGGGCTAGATTGATGTTGAATTCTTAGCTTGATCCTAATCCCATTATTGATGTAAAGCTTGATAAAAGCTTGATGAGGTTGATGAAGATTGATGAATTGATAAGGTTGATTCACAAAATAATGATAATGGTGAGTAGGAAATCTTGCATAGTCTAGTTGCTTGGGTGATTGTGAATATGTTTTTAATGGTTGATATTTTGATGTTTGATAATGATTTTTTGGCATTGATCCTAATTGAAAATCTAGAAGGTGTTTTTGACAAGACCAAGATGTTGAAGAACATAAACTTTGTTTGATGTTTGTGAGTGCTATAAGTGAGCCAAGATTGGTTTTGAATTGTTTTAGATCAGTTTGATGTTTGAGAACCAAAAGACAAAATCATATTTGTTTGTTGAAGGTTACAGTTTTCTAATTTAGGAAAAAGCGTCACTCTATTTAGGCAAAGGCATCAAATTGTTTTGATACAAAGGTATTGGTATTTTACAAAGGCATTGATGTTCGACAGAAGTGTCAGACTATCTAGCAAAGGCGTTGCTCTATAAAAAAAAAAATTCCCTAACAAAGGTTTTGTGATGTGCAAAGGCATTAATGTGAAAATAAAACCATCATTTTGACAAAAATAAAAGTGTCGATTTGTATAAAGGTGTCACACTATTCATGCAAAGGCATTGATCTGTCTAGGGGATCTTTAAAATGCAAGTTGATCTAATTTGTTTAATATTTTGATTTTGCAAACAAAATATATAACATGTAAAACTGGCTTAATGAGATGATATGATTTTTTACGTGTGCTCTTCTTCCACTATAACTCACTAGTTGGTGTCACAAGGTCTCAACATGAAAACATGCCATAGAGTACAACCTATTTAGTATTTAGATTAGGTTTGTCTTCTCAAAGTGGTCCCACATGATAAAATATCACACATAGAATGAGTAACTAGAGTATGCACACATAGATGACACACCTCTTACCTTGGAAGGAAAATTTCCTTGCAAGGGATTCCATCACCTCAATTATGCTTGGTACATGGCAAGTAACTACATGGAACAATTCTATACCATTGCACGTCACTAAAAGAAGATTTTCAAAATTCTTAAGCCTCTAAAACAAATAGGTTTCTAGTGAGTAAAACTTGGTGAACACCGTCAACCTCTCAGAAATCTCCTCGTGAAACCAAAAAATCATAGTTCCCTAGCAAAAGTCTAGAGCACTACATGCATAGACCGACCTACAACTTTCTCTCTCAACCAATTTATATAGCGTGCCCAAAAACATCGCTTCAGGTTGAACCCTTGAGTTCTCGATGAGGATGTATCTCAAGGCAGGCCTCCTACTCAAAGAAAAAAAGGAGTTAATATTTCTCTTCACCCAAGATAGCACTAAGCAGAGGGGGAGAGGATACATAGCAACCACCTTAGGGTTACAATGAATCAAATTGTAAGTTCAAGATGTTTCTCTTCATCCAAGATCACACTGGGTGTGAAGGGAGAGGATACACATCCAACTTACCAAGCATGAAAGACAATGAAAAAAAAGTTTATTTTAAGTGCACCAAAATAGATGTGCGGTTCATTTTTAGTTGCATTTAAAGGTGAAAGTTGTGGTTATTGTTAGCTCTCAAAACTACACCCTTGCTAAGTTGCAGAACCTAGCATTTTGGAGTAACATGAGAAAACTCCTAGGCTATGGGTCACCTAAACTTGGAGTGGACCTCCAAATAAGGTTGGCTCCTAAATGGTAATCACCTCATACTATCCTACAGTTTTGTCAAGGAAAAGGGTAAGAAAGAGTACATGAAATGAAACCTATATTATGGGTGATTCACCAAAATGATCCCAAGCATAATACTATTGTTTTTACACACAAAAATGATCAACTGAAATAGTGGCTTACAAAACTGAAAACTTCATATGTCTTTGCATAAGTACTTCATAACTAGGCTAAAAATATCAAGGAAAACATCTAGAAGGAAGTAAAAAATGTCTTCAGAACTTAGACTTTCTCCTGAACTAACTCAACACATGTTATGACCTGCAATAGTTCATGTTAACTACATAAAGGAAAAGAAAATAGGACAAAATCAAAGGGAAAGCAGTTCCACCATAAGATGTCATCAACCATTCTTAAAAGCTTTCATAATAAAAAAACAAATAAGAAGGTAAAATGGATTATCTTATTGATCAAAAAGGTGTTTCAACTATTGTGCATGCTTGATATTGAGTCACAATGATGCCTTTTGCCTAAAATAGCTCCAAAATAAGCTATAATGCATGTTGAAATAAGAAAGAACTAACTTCCAAACTGATGTTTGAAGTTACTTATGCCTTTTGGAAGCCTGCCCCACACAAATCCTTCTAGAAGCTTCTTGGCCATATGCAACATAAAAGCCAAAAATAAAGTACCCAAAACCCCTCCAAAAGGTCTCCAAAGTAAAGAAAAGTCAATGCATGACCTTACCCACAAAAAAAGCATGAGAAATTGGTCCAAGATGCTCTCATTCCTTCCAAAAATCCAGTCAAAAACAACCCACATGCCTTCCACATGTTTGGCACAAGTCATCATTATTCAACCCTATCTCCAAACTGGGTCAAACAAGCCTATATTTTTGTCATGTGTTGGCTAACCTCTCCAACCTCCCCTATATTCTTGCATTAACGTAAATTTTCAAACTACCTCCCTTTGACTTGAACTTGAAAATCAACGCTTTTTATTTTGCACTTACTTAACAAATATTAAAGTGATTTATAATGACAACGCTTGTAACGCCCCTCCGCGCAACCCCAAAGGAATTAAGTAAAATGCAACAAATTTTTTTATTTTTTTATTTCTTTTTGAGAGTAATAATTAACATAACATAGTCATAAATAAATTTGCATTACTTAATCCTTTGAGGAACACGAGGTCGTTTCTTAATTTGGATAATTAACCTACTATTACACGATCCATAAATTTCATCCATCCATAACAATAATTACATCAGTAACAATAAAATAAGAAACATGATAAAAGAATAACCAAAGTTACAACATCATTATGAGTTCTCCTCAAAACCGAGGTTACAATTAGAGTACATTACATCATCATAAGATTACATTACAATAGCACCATGTGCATAATATGCAAAACTGTCCCAACTAGGTGGGAATAATACATCAATAAAGAAAGTCACATAAATGCATAGATCTGGAACCCACGAACAATAATCCACTGAAACTGAAACTCAACACCGCAAAATGAACCTGCATAAAAGAGAAGATCCCAACGGGGTACAAAACACGATCCACCCGACCACCCCCGTGCTAGGAGTTGCGAAGGAAGAGGTTCCCGACCAACACCAACAAACATAAACTCATGATCAACAAGACAAAATTACACAACACATAAAAGCAGTCAAATTCGAACAACAATATAGAGCAAATGACCGATTCCAGAGGATTTCCAAAAGACAACATAAATATGAATGTTAGAGGAGAGTGTCATCGCATGGCTTAACATGGATTCTCCAGGCATCCCTATCGCAAGGCGCCGCCTCCATCTACTGACGGATTATCCAGGCACTCGAGCGCTAGGAGCCGCCTCCATCTATCGTTATCCAGGCTACCTATCTCAAGGCACCGCTCCATAGGGTTGCTCATGCAAATCCGTTACCCTTCGCGAAGGCAACGAACATGCCAACCACGGCCTTCTCAATCCCCTTTAGTCTGTGATAGCACTCAAAGGTGGACGAGGCAATAATTATCTTTTTAGTGAGTTACTACCCAACCTAGTTAATTTTTTTAAATTATCGCTTATTAAATTTACTCTGACGAGGGCTATCCTGGCGCCCCTTTGTGCGCCGACCACCCACTCAGAGCCACTCCCTCTAATCACTCAATCACAGCACAATAACAACAAGGATTGTACAAGATAAAATAGCAACATCAAGGGACAATCAAACGTGAGGCATGACCATCTCACCAAATATAGGGAATCACTTCCACTATTCGGTACAATCCCAACGAATCACCAACCACAGACATCTCAAGTCTAAATTTAAAACAAAATCAAAGGCAACCGCCTTACCCCACCTCTGGAATCAATTAGGTTCCTAACCAAAATAAAACACTTCTAAGGTTTCCCCGATAAAAGGAAATTCCCATCATTCATGAATAATATTACTCAAAAGAATTCATAAACAATAATACAACAAACCACGTTTTGTTACACGGAATAATTCACATCAACTCGTAATCCAATGCACAACAAATTTCCATTTACAACATTAATTTAGCGTTATGATATCCATTATTTTCATCTTTGAAATACTCGATTCTTAGTGAACTAAACTATTTACAACTCATTTTTTTACAATACTATCAATTAAATCTAACCTACAATTAAGTTACAATTTACGTATACATAACTTGACACGCACACACACACACACACATATATATATAGTATTAACATTAATAATAAAATTAACCCCAATACCCATATATATATATATCTTGTATGATTAATATATAAAATTTTTATTCCAGATTAATTTCCTTTAACTTGATTATCGAATTGATAATGTACAAATCCCAATTTTGAAGGCATATAATTAATAACCACCATGCACCGTAGTTATCATAAAAATAGGAATTTACCACGTACAGTAATTATTATATAACAGAGATTTACCTTATCATTCTACTAACAACTAATTAATATTTAACCCAATGAATATTACAATTCACGTATATATAAAATCCACACATATACACACAAATATACAAAGCATTAACTTAATATTAATATAAACATTAAATTTACTCCAATGATTATATCTACTTAAGGGTACAATATTCAACGAGTAAACTATTGTAATCTATCAAATTAAAATTGCCCTACAAGTAAATCAAAATTTACATATATAAAATCTATGCATGTATATTTTAAATATACTAACTACAATTTAAATACTAACTTAATCCCAATACATATCAATATAATTATAATTGTATTTCAGATTAGTAATCTATGACTTAAATCTATTTGCAACCGATCTTTTATGATACTATAAAATTTAAATCTAACTTACACAAAATTCAGCCAATTGGAAATTACGAATTCATCTAACCACAACTTAATACATATAAAATTTGAACCAAAATCTGAATATGTATAATGAAAGCCAAGGGCGTAGAAAAGAGAAGAAGATAATTTCCAATAAAATTTAAATACACGCAGTGACAGGGAAATGAAAATGCATACAGAAGAACACATTATGCCACGGAACAGATATGGAATACAGTGACCACAAGAAATGGACTGGCAACAAAAACCGATGACTATCATGACAGGACTGGCAAACGGAGGAGCAACTGTCACAGAGCAGAATATACATATAAAGAACATGGGAAATGGCGGCCAGTTTAATCAAGGCATCTGAAAACGGAGGTCTTGCATCATCAGAAAACTATTGCAACACATTAACCATTGAGTATGAGAATAAACCACCTGGGGATGCAAGTTCGAACCCAACTAACAGAAAGATATGTGAGTAGATTAAGGGACGCAGACAATTAACTCTCAATGGTTATCGAACATGCACCGAAATCTGGACATAAAATACGAGTGGAGGAGGAAATCACAAAGCATTTTAAACAATGAATGCAACACAGAAAACAGCGGACGGCGTCCACAGAAAAAGAAACTGAGATCGGAGGGTAATGGGGTCGCTGCCAACCGCACCCACCTCACACAGGGAGATTAAATGACAAGTGAGGAACACAGAAAGGAATATTATAATAAAGCATCAACTCCAATTATTCGTAAAGCCCTGGAGATAACGGAAAGCTGAAGGACGTTCAACATCAATGCGAAGCCACAAGGGAGGACGAAATAACAAAGGTCGATGACAATCGCCAAATCAAAATGCAAGATAATACCGACAATTGAATGCTCTGAACAACAATTCCCAGCATGAGAAAACAACGAAATGGCTAGCAAAAGTTGGCAGAGACATTGAGTAACTCTTATGCACAGGTGACAACAATCCTAACGCATGAAAGCAGCTTTGAAATGGTTGTACAGAGTTATAGGAGATTTATGCAGCATTCGAAAACAATAATCAAACAAAAGGACAAAATACTTCCCTAACAATAACGCAAACTTCAGAAACCACGCTATATTTCCTATCAAACTCTAAGAGATACATCACATAGCACGGCCAGATAGGGCGGACACCACTGAACACCATACTAAAGACTGGACAGAAAACTAACCCGCGCCACCGCCGAGAGATATCCATTTGATCACTTTGCAAAGGGAAGAAACAATGAGAGCGCACTATACAATGAAAATCACGGGAAACTATGGATGCAGCCACAGGAAGTGGAGGACGGAAAACAAAATAAATATCAAATGCAGAGTATTTATGCTGGCGGCTAGAGAAATATCCCAAAATCCACATACCAAAATTTTAACAACGGAAAACTTCACGATTTACTTCCACAAAACATTATTGGTTACCAAACAGAACGGACAAATCAGATACAGCCGCCCAATACTGATTTAAAATAATATAAATATTTATTAAAAAGGAATAGATTTCATACAATAATTACCAATAAACACACGGCATTACAATTCCCGCAAAACATACACAGGGTAAAGTAAACCCTAACCCACACAAAGGTAAAAAACTGTTTTCCAGAAAAGTTTGAAAGAATTTAACCTATAGGGCTGTAATTACCAAATAAGAGCAAAGTAAAACCCCATTTTACTCTAATCCCCGATAATTGTTTTGGACAATTAAAATTCAAGATTTTGGTTTGAAAGATGATAAATCTATATGGCATTCACAAATTTTCAATAACTGGTTTGCATATCTCGGGACAATATTTTTCCTAAGGGTTACAGAAAATTTGGCAGAAAAATTTTGATTTCAAAAATTCTACTTATCCAGAGATTGCATTCCTCTACAGTACAGTCAACCTTATGAAACAATTCAAGAGTTATAAAGAATTTAACACAGAGCTTGAAGGGAACCTGGTGTCTTTCGGTTTGGAGAAGATCTTTCCTCAGACGCTTTTCTCCTCTTTCCACACTGGCCTTCCTTTCTGCTTCTTTTTCCCCCGAAGAACAATTATCCCCTTTTTCCTCCTTCCTTCCGTAAAAAGGATTCCCTCAACAATAACTAATTTCTTCTCCCAATAACTTCCATCAGTTACCTACTTAATTAACCAGTATTTATGTATTTGTTCACTTATATTTATTTTGATTTACCACCGCTTAACTCAAATTGAAGTAGCTTTAATCATTTATTTTAAGCCAATAATTTCTTTTGTTTTTATTTTACTTTCACAAAATTCCAAAATTTCAATTAAAACAACTTCTATTAATAATTATCTTTTAATTAACATATAATTAACTTTAATACTCACTAGTTCTTAATTAATAAAATAACTTAAATTCAATCTCTTTTATCTCCAAATAATTAAATCACCAATCATAATAAATTAATTAAATCCTCCAACTTAAAACAATCGAAATATCAAGACCGGATCGACATATGACTCAATAACTCACACGAATAACGGACCTGGGGCGGGAAACCCTTCCTTACAACTCCTTTTAACCACATCGTACCCGTTGGGTTTAAGTTGTGCTCGCCCTGTCCTGCCGAATCAGGTGGAGTTGAGGCTTTAATCCTGCAATCCCTGCAAACAATTAAACGTCAAGTAACATATAAACTTCATAGCAAAACACATGGTGAAAGGAAATAGCGGGGTAATAGGGCACTCGCAAGCGAGTGGTATGACTCTGTCCTTCCACCATAATATATTAACATGTCATCGTAAACATAATTCCATTAACGCTTATAAATTGAAAACTTATCATTACATAATAATCAAATCAAATCATGTATGCATAATATATCATCAATTACTACACACGTAACATAAGAGCAGTAAACAAATTAACCAAGGAGCCACACACGATCAAATGTAAATCCACCACACAGAATATGACAGAGTGTCCACAGTATCAAGAGTATCAAAAGTATCTAATGAACCAATCAACATGGGAGTATTACAACGCTTTAATATTTTATTTTATTTACATTTTCAAATTCGGCACAAGGAATAAAAACATTTGGCTTGAGTATGTCCGTAAGGCATATGTAAACGGGAGTATTTGATTGACTTGGAAAAACATATAAAGAACACAAGGCATAAGTCAAGGGCATGGGGCATTAGTTTATTGCAAATTTTTTTAAATAAAAGGCAAAAATTTCCTTTAACCAATCGACATCCATTAGCATTATGAAACACTAGCAAGCAAAACCATGACAAAGCTAAATAATGCTTTTCATTTCATTTTTTTAAAACTTTCCTCTGTTGAGAGAGCTGCCATGGTTGAGCATCTGGAAGTTGCATCTAGAGATTCCCACAAGTAAATTATGACGGAAACATTCTGGTTGAACTGAGTAAGTCACTGCCTATGAAAATAAAGCTTCTTTCAATCATTATCTATGAATGAAAATGTTGTTTCAAGCCCACTCATTTAGAAAAATCATGAATTTGTTTTTTGATTTTTTTCATTTTAAACATGCTTGACATCCCTGTGAAAGAAAATATGTTTTTTTTTTGTTCTCTTTTATGCAAGCTCGAACTCACTGCTTGTTATTCTTTTTGGAAAACATGGGCTTGTTTTTTGTTTGTTTTGTCACAAGTCGTGGCATCTTACTCCACTATATTGTATGTACTCCTCTTTTATGCAAATTTCAAAGGTTTTAGTTTTAGGTTGTGGCTCTGTGTTACCACAAAGACAAAGAAAACCTCATTCTAAATATTTTAGCCACTATATCTTGTATATTTTCATGACTTTCCTTTACAAGCAACTGAGAGTTTTCATTTTCTATGTGGGCATTTTCTGTAACACTCAACTTCATCACCCATTTTGGGTCTGCACTTTTTTGTGGCCTGCACTTTTTTGTGGCCTTCTTTCTGAATTTCTTTCATGGCTATTGATGATCTAATCCCTCTAGGTTTGTGCTTTAAACTATTTGCATATCTTTGTCATCTGCTTTCAAAGTCTTTGTCTTCAAGGCATTAATACCAACATAGTACTTTAGACATTGACTGTGATAAACTCCATAAGCATAAGTTCATTGTCCATGCATAACATCATCATAGTCACCTATGTTTGGTAAGATGCTAGGAATAAAGCCACATATTAGGAAAAAGAAGGAAACTTGAGGAAGGTTTCAATAGAATCATTGAATTCAAACTCAACATCTATTATTTCTCTTGTAATATAGAAATTTATATTGTTGAGTTATTGTTGGTTGATGACTATATAGAGACAATCTCATGAAATGCTAAATTACTTAATCAGATTCAAATCTCCAAGAATAGACTTAATTCTTGAGGCAATAATTCATGAATCATAGACTCAAACCTGCTCTTTTCTTTCATGATTGTCACTATTCTTCAATGAAATGCATTGTTCCTTAGATGCATTGCCTTCCTATCTCTAGGGTGAACCCACAAAAGTGGTTTACAATTGGAGTGAGGAAGGAAAAGTTGAAAAAAATGACCCCATGCCAAAAAATTTCATTTTTGGGGTTTGAGTGAACTAATAGGTTCAAATGAACCAAAAGACGGTTCGCTAGAACCTGGGTCCGAACAAACCTATTCAATGGAAGTTCCCATCATCCCACCAAAAAACACAATGAAAACCCCCTTTTGAAAGGAGGTTCGCTAGAACCCCCCTGGTTCGAGCGAACCCCCTTTTCCCACCTTCTTGCTCTCTAGCACCAAAAGAATTAGAATTTTTTTCCCTTCGAAGCTCAAGTTGAGGATGAAAGTGGAGGAGACTTCACAAACCCAACTGGACTTAGGTAGTCCTTGGAATTAGATATCCAACAACTATAATTTTAATATGTTTTGGTTTTATTATGTATTTGTTTCTATTAAATAGAGGTTTTTCACCGAAAATCAAGATCTTTATTTTACACATGTGGAAAAATAGCAGATTATCAAAAAAAACTTTTGAAATATATGAGTGCACCAGATATTGAAGTCCTTGATCCAAAAAAAAAATTGAATTTCGATACATACAAAAAAGCTTACGCGTTATATGGTTCACCTATGTCTGAATTGTAATTGGTTTGACTTCAAAACTTGATTAAAGAAAAAATATTCAATAAAAAACTATCTGACCAATTGGAAGCATTAGATATCAGAGTTACAAATCTAAATTTGAAAGAATTATAATTTTATCCTTCATGGAAAAAATTTTATGTGTTATACGGCGAGCATTACTCCTTAAAAATGTTGTTTTCTAGAAAAAAACTAGTTTTCAAAGGATATGGAAAAAGAAGTCCAATTTGATTCCAAAAATTTTGAAAAAAAATATATTTAGAATCTTCAAACAAAATGTCACAAATCACTAGTTCACATCATCTTCAAATTCCTCAAGGTTTAGTCGCTATAGGTGCCCGAAAGTGAAGATTTAGTTAGAAAAAATTATTTTAGTGTCTAGCTTGGCCAAAAATTATAAACCAGTATTGTGGGATCACCCTCCATTGAGGTATCCTCTTTTCTAAACTATCACTAAAACATGTCAGGAATGCACTTTATTCAAAGCATATTTTAGGACTTCCATGCACACAAATATAAGGATTGTCATTTGTTTGGGAAGTCATCCTCCTCGTCATTTATTGTCTCAATATGGCATATAGATCCTCTGTTTATGCAAAATTTTCATTGTTTTTCCATTTCTATGGAGATTTTCCATCCTTTGATTATTCCTTTGTGGAAACTCTACTTTTCAAAAACCTTTGAATTATCCTTCTAGGCTTGCACTCCACGACAACCATTCATGACTATCCTCCAAGCCCTCATTTACTTCTATGGCTACATGTTTAACTTACAATGCATCTCTTCACTTTCAAATACACAAATCATTAAGGCTTTCAGCTGCAACATTGTGTTTTCCATTTACACTACATTGTTCTTTGGGACAACAAATGCATTATGGCCTTGACAATGCCTTTCACTCATCACCTATAGCTGCTCCATGTAGGTCATGACAACTTCTGATAGTACTTGATAGGTCTTGTTGTCTCATAAACATGATGACCCTACACTTATGAATTTCAAACTGCAAGCATCATGGAATCTTTGTAGGCCAGCTTTGTACCATGTTCCTATTAGCAAGGAATGTCCTTATTAATATGAGAGAACTCTTATTAATAAGATATCTATCTTATCAATATCACCATGATTAATGAAACTTGTCTTCAAGGATTGCATTGGTGATATAAAATGTAACTATCCCACTCTAATGAAACTAGAGGGAAACATGTTACGATCAACCCTTGTGGGAGCCCATTTGACTCCACATGCTATGAAATAATTCAACAAAGATTTCACCTATACCTGCACAACGAACAAACATATTAGATAAAATAGAGCATATGATAGATGTTTTTGATAACTCTTTTGTTTTCCTGGACATTTGTGGTATGCAAGCTATTTTAATGCTTAAGAGGATCAGGCTAGATGTTTATGGATGTTTACATATATGTTGATTGGTGATCTTTCATTGCTCTAACCAACTCTCTCTCACACATTGCAGGAATTCTTGGAGTAGTAGGGAAGGCAACCTATGGAGGTTGGATAAATAGGAGGGGTTGAATAGATGCAACTCCACTCAACTGGGATTCGTCATTCAGGCAATGATAGGCCCCCCTTCTTTACATATGAATTTTTTCTTTCTTTTACCTATAAATGTATAGTTTTTTCCTTTTTTTGCATTCAAATAGTCATTCCCTCAGCTTGTGTGGGACACTATACACTTATGATTTTCAATAAAGACTACCTTTGCAACAAATTGTTCACTCTCTTCTTTGTTGTATGCATTCACACAATGTAATAATGTAGTCTTTTGATAATTTCTTTATGCATATGGATGAAACTTAACAGAAAATGATATCTACCTTTCATCTTTAGTTTGCAAATGCTATCTCAGCTCTCCCTAATTAAGTTGGAAGCAAACTCAGGTAATGGTTATTTTTAAGCTCAAATGACAAATGTGTTCATTTTAACTAAAATACAAGTGTGTTAATTTAAAAATCCAAAAGTGAGTACTTGTGGGGTTCAATTTCAATAACACCAAAGCTAAATGTGAGGCTAAGCTAAAGTATTTAACTAGAAAGATCTAAGGTCATCCTTCACATAAGTGTTAAAAAACACTTTGAATTTCATGATTCATGCTTGATTCCTATGACAAGTTTTAAACTAGATACTCTTTTTCTTTGATCCATGCTTCCTTACAAATGCTAGTCTCATAAAATAATAGAAAAAAAACATAAAATAGGTTAGGGTTATGTAAAAATGCAAATTAAACTCTGACTAAACCTTAATACCTTATGCTTCTTATTTAACTTGCAAAGGTGTCACTCTTTTTTGGTAGGGCGTTGCTCTATCAAACAAAGGCGTCACTCTATTAGACCTAGAAGGGCATCGATGAAATGCAGAAGCATAATTGTTTGGTAGAGACGTTGACCTATCAACCTGCATAGAAAACCAAAAAGGAACAAGTTAGGGTTAGGTAAAAATACAAATCAAACTTTGATTAAACCTTAAGGCCTTATGCTTCCTAGTTTACTTGCAAAGGCGTCGCTCTATTTTGGTAGAGGTGTCACTCTATTAGATAGAGGCGTCACTCTATTAGACCTACAAGGGCATCAATGAAATTAAGAAGTTTCACTATTGGGTAGAGGCATTGTTATTTGCAAAGGAACGGGCCTTTAACATGCAAAGGTATCACCATTTGTGGAAGCGTCAGTTTGTACTGGAAAACACATCACTCTACTTCGTGCACCTGTAATGTCCAAAAAACTTCATTTAAATTAGATAATCAGGGACAAGGGTCCCACTGGGCAAGCCAAAATGTGGACATGGAAAGTTAGAAACATCAATTACAATTGAAATAAACCAAGTAAATAAAAAAATGATCTAACTAAGCCATATTCCAATGAGATTCTTGCAAATACTAGTTAAGAGATCAATTAAAACATTAAATGACAAAACAAACCAAATTCTAATTATAATTAATGAATGTGAACCTCATCCCATTAGGGGATTAGGGATAGATTGTTGTGGGATGCTCAAGTTGAGCCTAATCCCATTTTTTATGCAAAACTTGATAAAAGGTTGATGAGGTTGATGAAGATTGATGAATTGATAAGGTTGATTCACAAAATGGTGATAATGGTGAGTAGGAAATCCTACATAGTCTAGTTGCTTGGGTGCTTGTGAACTTGTTTTTGATGGTCGATGTTTTGATGTTTGATGTTTGATATTGATCCTAATTCAAAACCTAGAAAGTGTTTTTGATAAGACCAATATGTTGAAGAACATAAACTTTATTTGATGTTTGTGAGTGTTATAAGTGAGCCAAGATTGGTTTTGAATTATTTTAGATTAGTTTGATGTTTGAGAACCAAAAGACAAAAAACATATTTGTTTGTTAGTCTCTTTTATTCACACATCGACACCTTTACACATCACAATGCCTTTTTCTAGGGAAAAAAGAATTTATAGAGTGATGCCTTTGTCAGACATTCTGATGCTTCTATTGAAAATTGATGCCTTTATAAAATGTTGATGCCTTTTGCATCAAAATAGTCTAATTACTTTGCATAAACATAGCGACACTTTTTCCTAAATTAAAAAACTACAACTTTCAATAAAAAAATTTACTGTGTCTTCTAGTTCTCACACATCAAACTAGTTCAAATAGATACACAAAACTAGTCTTGGCTCACTTTTAGCACTCACAAACATCAAACAAACTTTATGTTCTTCAAACATTTTGATCTTGTCAAAAAACCTTCTAGGTTTTAAATTAGGATCAATCAAACATCGAACAACAAAACATCAATCATCAAAAACATTTCACTTCACACAAAAACTTGAAATTTTGACACAAATATCTTAGACTAAGTTTTTCACAACATAACTAGTTTAGCTCTATGTTTAGAAAAAATCTACTTCTAAGAATTTAGTTGGATTAGTAGACATATTTTTGGACAAACTCACCTTGGAGTCACAATTCTACTCTCAAGGTTTTCAAGTTCATAAACATCATCATTAAAACACATCAATCAAACTTGAGTCTAGATTCTTGTCAAACATTGAAGGTTTTACATCATTCAATCATTTGCAAAATCATCAATCATTTGTCCAAAACTTATTACAAGGTCTTTATTGGAAACATTTGAGGCAACTAAATAATTTCAACAAGGTCATTTACATCAAACATTTTCTAGGGTAGACACAACTTGTATGGTTGCAGTGTCAAAAAATGTCGTCCATGACATTTTCACACTTGTTTGGTCCCTCCTTATAAAATCTAGCTTAACACACTCACATTAGGTCTTGGGCCCTTGTGACCTAAATGAACCTAATTGTACCTTATTTTAGGTGTTGTAAAGTGTTGTACCACACTTTCACACTTTTTTAGGGTTGCCATTATTAATTGGGCTTCTTTATGCCTTATTTGGCCTTTTTTATATTCATAAGCCATAATTAATGCATCTTTCCAAGGATGATCTTGACAAGTTTCATGATTAATATGCTAAATTAAAGAATCCTAGAGAAAAAAAGAACTATCTTATAAATGCAACAACAATTAAAAATAAAAATTGTAATGTTTGAGATTTAATTTGGCAATCTAGTAGTTACCACTGGTTTTTCCCAAGTCTATACAAACCTCAACAAAAACCAACGTTCTTTTGTCAAAACTTTTACATCAATAAAAGCTAGCATTATTTTGCCTAAGCCTCTTGTAACATAAAAAAGAGCTCGTTTTGTTTTGCAAAAACCCACATAGACATCAATTTGTTGCTACTGTTGTTTTCCAAAACTTTTGAAACACCAAAAATGACTAGTGTTGTGTTGCCACAACCTTCGAAAACAAAAACAATTGCTAATGTTGTTTTCCCAAACTTTTAAATATGCCAACAATGGTTAGTGTTGTCTTCCTCAAGCCTCTGGAAGCACCAACAATTGGTAGAGTTATTTTTCCAAAGCTTTTAAATATGCCAACAATGGCTAGTGTGATCTTTCCAAAGCCTCTAAAAACACTAACAATGGCTAGTGTGGTCTTTCCAAGGCTCTAGAAACACTAACAATTGCTAGAGTTGTTTTTGAAAAGCTTAGAAATACAATAGCAATCACTATTGTCATCTAGTCAAAGCCTTCAAAAACAACAACAATTGCTAGAGTTGTTTTCCCAAAGCCTCTGAAAGCACCAATAATGACCAGTATTGTTTTGCCAAAGCCATTGAAAAAGCAAACAAGCACAATGTTTGATGTCATTATCATCTTGAGCAACTCCATTCCTCTGTTTTGTTGCTTCGTTGCTCTAGCTATTAACAAAGAAAATTCTATATCATGATTCTTGGGATGTCACATTAACTTTGTACACTAATACCAATCCAAGAACAATGTTTAATCATATTTATTTTTTATCAAAAGAATTTATTTATTCATGGATAATGTGAAACTCAAACTAGAATGAGCATAATCATGGAATAAAAACCCCTACCTATTGTAGTCAAATTAAAGTTGCATGGCTTTGAACTATATAAATCATAAACAAGAACTAAAGAAAAATTAAAATAGGTTTGAATCTCCCTTCACCCAAAATTAAAGTTGCATGGCTTGTAGTTCTTAAATACTCTGCCAGTTTCATTGTTGACCCATTACATTCATTAGAAAACTTGACAGATTCAACATAATTATTTTCTAAAAATAATATCAAATGGGTATTTTATTTTAGTGAAGTTCTAGGTTTTGTAAAAAGCGTTTGTAGATTTGGAAAGGGACTTTGATTTATCCTTGTTAGATTTTAATTGTAGCCTATTGCACAGGTGTTTCTCTTGTTATTCAATCTTCTACAGACATTTATTCTTCTGGTTCAATTTCTAAAAGGAGAATGGGGTTTCAGATTCCTTTTGACCTTGAATTCTTTGAAGACTTTCTTTGGCAGACATACTTGTAAACATATTTAAATACAGTGTTGTGAACACACTGAGTCTTTTGGTTGTAAATCTGAGATATTGTTACTGGTTGTATCAGGAAATGTATTGTAAAAGCTCTGTTATACAAAAACTGAAAAAATGTTGCAGAGAAAAGTTGTAGTTCTTCTCTATGTAATATTTTAAGGATTCAATATTTGGATTCTTAGGGTATTAGGTAGAATAGAAAACTAAGTTTTATGACCTTAACTGAAAACATAGAGATCCTCTGAGATATTATTATTGTTCAAAAATATAATTTGAGGGGTTGGTGCTCCTTGAGTGGGTGCTCAAAAATTAGCCTATAAGGCATTGTGAACAGTGGATTAAATTGATTAAGCCTGCAAGGCGTTTCAAGAGTGGTTTTTATACCCCAGGAGGGTTTTCCACTCGACAAAATCTTGAGTCTCTTTGTTCTTTTGTGGTCTCACTGCTTTAATGAGTTGTTACTGCTTTGTTCATTTTTTGGTTATTACATTTCTCAATTATGTTTATGAATGATTACATTCAACTCATGAATGCATTAATCATTGAAATATTGAGATCAAATCTGAACTATGTTTTATTTTATGAAAAATGTTTAAATCTGTTAAGACACCGATTTACCCCCCCCCTCTTAGTGTCATTTTCACTCGAATAATTAGTATCAGAGCCTAGGGTTCTCTGATAGGTCTAAACCACCTAGGATTGATCCTAGTCTCAGAGTCTGTTTTTAATGGTAGAATCTCAAGAAGGAGCTTCTATAACTAGAGCTCCATTATTTGATGGAATAGATTACGTGTTCTCAAAAATTAGAATGGAAGCATTTCTTGTTTCTTATGATGTTGATGTTTGGAGTATTGTGTTAAATGGGTACAATGTTCCAGCCACAATACCCACAGATCCTGCTGAGAAAAAGAGGTATGAAACTAATGCCAAAGCTAAGCATTCCATCTTGTGTGGTTTAACTAAAGATGTGTTTATTAAAGTCATGCATTGCAAGGCTGCTAAAAAAATCTGGGATAAAATTGAAACCATATATCAAAGGAATGAAAAAGTCAAACTATAAAAAATCATTACTCTCAAACATCAATTTGAGGAAATGAGAATGAAGGATGATGAAAAAGTGGCTGAAATATTTTCTAAGAATTGATGATGTTGTCAATGCTATAAAAGGATTCAGACAAGAGGTTAAAGAGTTTGATGTGGTTACAAAGGTCATTAGAACCTTACCAACTAAATTTGAATCTAAGGTTTCAGCTCTTGAAGAAAAGAAACATTTTGATTAGCTTACCTTAGATAGTCTGCAGGGAATTCTTACTGCCTATGAAATGAGAACTAGCAAAAACAACTCAAAAGGAAAAGAAACTACCTTTAACACTGAAAAGAAAGAAAAAGATGAAGTTAGTGAGTCAGAGTTTTCTGATTCTAAAGAATCTCATTTTGATAGAAAACTTAAAAAGGGATCATGAAAATATAAGGGAAAACTTCCCTTTAAATGCTTTAACTGTGGTAAAATAGGTCACGTTGCTGCAAAGTGCCCCTATGATGATCAAATCAGTGACAATGAGAAATATGTAAAACAGTCTAAGAAGAAGGCCTTTAAACCTAAACGAAATTTCAATTTCAAAAAGAAGAGTTTTTTTAGTAAAGATGAAACTGACATTGAGTCTGAAGATTCATCAGTAGAAGAAGATGAAACCTAGTTCATGGCTGAAATTACTCAGCAAGAAGATTCCAACACCATTGATATTGAAGAAGGTGAAGTAGATCTTGAAAGTCTCTCTGAAAACTCAGCTTGAAGAAGCTAAAAGAGTTGAGGACTATCTTCAAGTGACTGTAAGCTGCAAAGATCAAGAAATTCAAAAATTGGAACAAGAAGTAGTCTTTCTTAGAAAGGAAATTGAAAAATATGAAAGCACTTTAAAACTTAATGAGATGCTCAGCAAGCAGAAGTTGTCTAAAGATAAAACCGGTGTTGGTTTTGAAAAGGGTGAATGCTCAATTGATAATGCAAAACAAAACCCCTCTTCTGAAATCAAGGGTTCAGGTCCAAATCACTCTGAATCTGGTAAGAATCATGTTCGGTCCTTAAAAGGTAATAGAACATCATATAGATTCAATCCCTTCTTATATTGTTACTATTTTTTCTACAACAAATTTGGCCATAAAGTGAGTTCTTGCAGGCTTATGAACCCTAGAATACCTAGGTTTGGTCTTAAGCAATACTATGGTTTTGTTAAACAGATCAGATGTTTTAAATGCAATGCTTTGGGGCACTTTGTCAAACAATGCAAAGCTGATCTGGAATTTAAACAACAGAAAATCAAAAAGGTCTAGAAGCCTAAGAATTTTAACAACATCGATCAAACTATGTTAGACCAAACTGCCTTTCATTCCAAGAAAAAGGACTTATGGGTCCTGGACAGTGCATGTTCTAACCACATGACTGGCGACAAGGATAAATTCATAAACCTTGAAGATTATGTAGGTGGATATGTGAAGTTTGGTGATAATTCTAGAATACAAATTAAAGGTAGAGGTTCACTTCTTTTGAATGAGGACACCCCTATCTACAATGTGTACTATGTGGAAGGTCTTAAGCACAATCTTCTAAGTGTTAGTCAAATCTGTGACAGTGGTTATCATGTTTTGTTCACTTCGCAAGGATGTGAGATTAAAAACAAGCTTGGAAAGGCTGTTGCAGCTGGAAGAAGAACTAAAGGAAATGTTTACAATATTATTGACACATCAAGCAATGACAATAATCAAGGTATGTGTCCAATGGGCCAAATTGAAGAAATTTGCTTATGGCATAAAAGATTAGGACACAAATTTTGAAAATCTGGTTAGAATCAGTAAAAATCATAATGTTAGAGGTTTACCAGTCCTTAACAAGCCATAAAATTCTATATGCAAAGAATGTTTAAGCGGTAAACAAACTAGAGTCAGTTTCAAAACAAAAGAACATTCTTCATCAAAACCTTTACAGCTAGTGCATATAGATTTGTGTGGACCAACTAGAACAAGGTCTATTAATGGTGAAAAATACTTCATGCTATTTGTGGATGATTATACTAGAATGGTTTGGGTTACATTTCTTAAGCACAAATCAAAGGCTTTTGAAAGGTTCAAAATCTTTCGTAAAATGGTTGAAAAGGAATCAGATCTGAAACTCAAATGTCTATGATTTGACAAAGGAGGTGAGTTCACCTCTCAAGAGTTTATTGATTACTGTGAACAACATGGTATTAAAAGGCAGTATGTTGCAACTAAAACACCTCAACAAAATGGGGTAGTTGAACGTAAAAACAGAACCATAAAAGAAATGGCTAGAACAATGCTAGATGAAGCTAAGTTGCCCAATATGTACTGGAAAGAATTTTTTCATACAGATGTATACATTTTGATTAGAGTGCAACTTAGGGTGAATCTAAACACACCCCTTATGAACTATGGTATGGAAAAACAGCTTCTATGAAGTATTTTAAATTTTTTGGAAGCAAATGTTTTATCAGGAAAGATGATGATAACCTTGGCAGCGTTCAATCAAAGAGTGATGAGGGTATCTTTTTGGGATACTCAACTCATAGTAAAGCTTATAAATGTCTTAACAAAAGGCTTAATAAGATTGTTGAAGTTGTTAATGTAAAATTTGATGAAAGACCACATTTAGATGATGAACCTTTGCAAGATAATGAGGAAGAAGGACTTGAACTTGAAATAAATTCAGAAGGAACTAAAACGGAAAAGCCTAATGTTGAATCAACAAGCCCTAAAATTGAAGAAGAAAATCCTAAAAAAGGTGTATCAAAAACTCCTTTAAAAACCCTTGCTAAATATCACCCCAAAGATCAAGTTATTGGGGATAAAAATGTAGGAGTTCAAACTAGAAGAAAGGTTGTAGAATCTGATGAAAAGGCTCAAATAGCTTTATGTTTAGTTACTTAGTTTAAGCCTAAAATTTTTAATGAAGCTCTCATAGATTTATGTTGGCTTAATGCTATGCAGGAAGAAATTGATCAAATTGAGAAAAATCAGACTTGGGAGTTAGTCCCAAGACCAGATGACAAGAATTTTATTGGAGGCAAATGGATATATAGAAATAAGCTTGATGAAAATGGAAATGTTGTTTGCAATAAAGCAAGATTTGTTTGCAAAGGCTATGCTCAACAACAAGGTATTGATTTTGGTGAAACCTTTGCACCTATTGCTAGACTGGAATCTATTAGAATCTTCTTGGCTTATTTTGTTTATAAAAACTTCATTGTTTATCAAATGGATGTCAAAACTGCCTTTTTAAATGGCTACTTAGATGAAGAGGTCTATGTAGAACAACCTGAAGGATTTATTTGCAAATATAAGCCTAATCATGCTTACAGGTTGAAAAAAGCCCTCTATGGCTTAAAACAAGCACCTAAAGCTTGGTACTCTAGGCTGAATAGTCATTTGATTTCTAATGGCTTTGTTAGAGGAGGTGTTGACAATAATCTTTATGTTAAATCTGAAGGTTCTAATATTCTGGTTGTTGAAATTTATGTTGATGACACTATCTTTGGCTGCAATAATGTTGCTTTGAGTAAAAAATTCTCTCAGCTTATGGAATGTGAGTTTGAAATGTCATTATTGGGAGAATTAAATTTCTTTTTGGGTCTTCAAATTTCTCAACTTGAAAATGGCATATTTCTCTCTCAAACCAAGAATGCTCTAGAGATGCTTAAGAAATTTCAAATGAATGAATGCCATCCAATTAGCACTCCAATGGTTATTGGATGCAAACTTACTAAGGTTGATGATTCTCCTGATACAAATCAAACTGAATATAGATCAATGATTGGCAGTCTGTTATATTTATCTGCTTCTAGACCTGACATAATGCAGGTAGTTTGTACAATTGCACGGTTTCAGACATCACCTAAAGAATCTCATGTTATTGTTGTTAAACAAATCTTTAAATATATTCAGGGCACTCTTGATTATAGTCTTTGGTATCCTAGAAGTAATGATTTTTCATTGATTGCATATACTGATGCTGACTAGGCTAGTTTTTTGGATGATAGGAAAAGCACCAGTGGTGTTGCATTCTGTCTTGGTGATCGTTTAGTGGCATGGCATAACAAGAAACAAGAATTTGTTTCTCTTTCCAGTGCTGAAGTAGAATACATTGTTGCCACTTCGTGTTGTACTCAAGTTCTTTGGATGAGTCAAACTCTATCAGATATTGGTATTGAAGTTCCTAAACATGTTTCTATTCTATGTGATAACACAAGTGCAATAAATATCTCCAAAAATCTTGTTATGCACTCTCGCACTAAACACATTGCTATCTTCACTTTCTTCGAGAAAAGGTACTAGCTAATGAAGTTTGTTTACATTTTGTTGGCTCACAAGATCAAGTAGCTGATATTTTTACTAATCCCTTAGCTAAAGAATTATTTGAAAGGCTGAGACTTTGATTGGGAGTTATCTCTCAATCCTTACCTCTCTAATTTACCAAGCATCTACTTAGGCGGAGCGGCTTATGAATTTTATTCACTTACAACTCTCCTACAAATATCATTGTTGCTCTATTACTTTTTTCGTAGTTGAGTCTCATGGTATTTTGGTTGGCTTCTCAGTTGTGTTTCATGGAAATGCACATTCTTCTCTTCTATCCTTTGTCATTGAGGCAAAAAGAGGGAGAGTCATTTGTGTTTTTCCATCAAGGACAAAGGGGGAGTTTGTTGGATTTCAATTGTGTTTATGGTTTTTCCTTGATGACAAAATCTCTTTCAGTTGGTTCTCTTTGTTGACAGTCTCAGATTGGATCTTTATGCTTTATCATGGTATAGATTTGATGACAAAATTGATATGTTTTTTGGTCTTGGCATGTTTATTGACTCTGTTCTCACTATCAGTGGAAAGTTTTATGGCTTTGGGTTACATTCAAATTTAGTCTACATTCAGATTTGTCATTTCTTTATGGTACTGATCAGTTTGAGCTTCATGTAGATACATGTTATTGTTGGTGTAATTAATCAATTATTACACTAGCATAAGTTAACTTAGGTCTTGCATTTAATTAATTAAGTCCTAGGTTGCATTATTAGATAAATCATTTAATAAATGGGATAATATTCCCTTCCTTATTTGTAGGAGATAATATTCCATCTAGAAGATGAGTTGTCCTTCTAGAGCTTATCCCCTCATTTAATGATTGTTACCATTAGGGTTCACATGTTGTCACATGTTGTTAGATCAAGACACATGTCAACATCTCATGCATATTAGGGTTTACCTATTGCCTATATAATCAGGCATCTTGTACATTTGTAATATCAAGATATCAATAATATATCATATCAATATTGAATCTCCATTGTGCATGCCTAGTTGCAACACTTTCTGGGTGGTTGATTATCTTTCCTGGCTTAAAGGTCCTACATCGAAGACTGTAGCTTCAAGGACTGTGCATCCATTATCCCAACATGGTATCAGAGCTATATCTCAGCTCCAACATGGTATCAGAGCTATATCTCAGCTCCAACATGGTATCAGAGCTTATCCAGTGAAACGTCAACCCTCGATCAAGAAAGTTGGTGTGCGAGATTCTCCGTAGGCTTGAAGGTTTCCATTGAAGGCTACTTGTTTCCACTCGGGGACCAAGCTGATTTCTGAAGAAGATTGAGTCAGATCTGAGCTCACCATTGTCTTCAGAAGGCCTCAAAACCCTAGGATCGCCTGCCCATTCATCAAAATCGGATACATCAACCCGGGAGCTTCAGAGGTATTTTTTAGGGTTTGCAAAATCAATCGTACTATCCGTACAACTTGCAGCAAAAAATAAAAATAAAAAATCATCCCTTGCAGTTGTCCTCTGAGGCAAAAAAAAATTTATACGCAGGCCATTTTTTGTTCCAAAAAAAATCAAGGCTTATTGCATTTGTTATTGGCAAAAAATTTATTTGGGGTTGTCTATAGTTTGCAGAAAAACATATTTGTAGACCTTCATTTATATCACCAGTCGACATCCTTTTATTTTTTTCTGCGGACCATATTATTCTATCAGCATTCAAAAGGGATTAATAAATTTTTCGTCGGCATATTTGTGGGGTTCATATTTATCTATCGGCATCCATATTATAATTGGGCTTTGATTTTTTAAATTTCATCGGCATTGACATTTACTTTTTTTTGAATTGCCGACTATAGGCAATATTCAAAATTTTTGTTGTGTCGGTTTTCTTTTAAAAGTCTGTAGACCGGTTCCGTCGCCTGTACTTTTGTCGGCCCACTTGGCAGGTCCCACAGTCCCATCACCGGAGTCTCCCGCTGGCCAAGATCTTGCCATCTTCAGACTCCTGCCGGACGAAGACTGACCGCCGACCGCCGTTGAAACCCCCGCCGACGACCGCTACCATCCAAACTCCTGTCAGCCGGTGCTCCTCCTACCGGTGGTTATCGACCACCGGTGGTGCTCTCCTCACCAGCGGCGCCGCCCGACATCTCCGCCCCGCCGCCACCAGGGGTGGCGCACTTTTTTTGCCACATATCACGCCACGGTCATATCAGCGACCACGTCCTAGCGCCCGGGGTGCTTATATTTTGCTCCTTTTTAGCCTGCATAGTGCCTCCGATAGGCATTTTTTTCGTTTGATCATAACTTTCACCCAGGGTATCAATTTTTTGCAAATGATATACCGTCGGAAAGGGAATTTTGCGTACTTTCTAGTGGTGACATCCATTCTATGAAATTTTGCTCGCATAAATTTCTACATCCAATTGAAGTCAAAACCCTAATTTGGACTCAAAGCTGCATATCTTCTCAACCGTTCATCAGATTTCAGAAATTCCAGTGGCATCAGGAAGGTGATTCAGAGCTTTTTTTCATCAGTCCAGCCCCTTGATCAGTTTTAGCTCCAGGTACTATTGCATGTGATTTTTTCAGTTTGGTGCATTTGATCAATAACCTGGTTATTCTGAAGCTTGGGACAAATTTGTTTGATCCGGGTTGCATCACTTCAGTTGTAAATCATATTTGGAAGTCTTTGTTTGCTGTTGAAGGTCAGCATCTTTGTATTTTTTGTGGAGAAATTTCATTATGGGGCTTGCATGTTCTCCTTTGACTATGTTGCACAAGGGTAACTATTTGCAATGGCGAGATGGGATCTGCCACCATCTTCATTCACTTGATTTGTTGCCACATCTATTTGGTATTGTTCCTCATCCAAGTGAAGGTATTCCTGATCTTGCTTGGAGTTGCAACAGATACACTATTTTGGAGATTATTTCTATGCAAGTTGATTCTGATGTTTTGAATGCTATTGATCATTGTGATTGTCCTCACATTATTTGGACTAAGCTTTGGGAGATCTACGGAGATTCAGATTCTCCACCATTCCCCTATGGTCATGATTCAGAATGTCTTGCTTTAGATCAAGTTCCCTATGATGATATTGTTATGCAGGAAGTTGATTGCCTTGATCTTTCCGAAGAGGTTGACAAGGTACCTTTCAGTGCTTCTTCTTCATTAGAGACTGTTGGTATCCCTTCACATTCAGTGATTCCTTGTCCAGAATCATTGATTGAGGCTTCCACTATCATCATCAATCAGGACACATTCAGTTTTTCAGACTTGGCATCACATGATGGCTTTGTTTTAGGTATCATTGCCTTGGCCACTTCTACAGGTTTGGAGAACATTCTTGAGGGGATATCACTCCTCTATTCAGATCACACTTTGGAGAGTTGTTTTGCGTCTCCTCATTCCTTTGTCTCAACCTTGATTGGGAATTCTGAGACCATCTTGGAGGCACTTGGTTTCTCTTCAAATATTTCATATTCGAGACTTCTTCCCTGTCATTCCATTCAGGACTTGAGGTTTCTTCTTCATCTACCATTGGATTTGCTTCAAACTTCCTTCAGTGGTTTTGAGGACACTTCATTCAGGGGGGGCTATCAAGTCTCCATCACATCCATTATATTCATTCTATCTCAGTCTTTGGATATTGTTCAGCATCAGTTTTTGTATCATCCTGGTTTGTCACCCTCTTCATTGTTTGGGACTATGACATTTTCTTCATCAGGAAAGAAGACACTTGAGCAGAGTTTAGAGACATCATCGTCATCCATCTTCATCCTTCCTTCCTTCAATTCCTATCCGCAATGGGAAGCATCTTTGCACTTGTAGTTGGTTTTGTTTCTTCTGAAAGGGAGACAAGTTGTTTGTCGACATTGGATCTTGTTTTGTCTTCAGACACTTACCTTTCTTGTAGGTGATATCATCTTTTGGGGGGGCTATCTAGTCTCTCTCTTTTCTCTCCTATGGGGGGGCATTGATTTTATTGTATCCATGTGATGGATGGTGTACTTGGGGGGTAATTTGGGAGTCCTCCATCCTTTTCTTCCCATCCTATCTCACATCTTTTTGCTTTTTCATCTCTCTTTTGGAGAGGGGTTTTGTTCCCATTGGGTTTTCCCCTTTTCTCCGGTTGTGGGAGATTTTTCTGCATCTTCATGTTCATGGGTACCTAACATGGCCTCGTAGCCGGGACCCATCATCATCTCTGCATAATCATTGCATCTTCCTCCCTAAGTTGCACTTATGGGGGGGTGTTGGTGTAATTAATCAATTATTACACTAGCATAAGTTAACTTAGGTCTTGCATTTAATTAATTAAGTCCTAGGTTGCATTATTAGATAAATCATTTAATAAATGGGATAATATTCCCTTCCTTATTTGTAGGAGATAATATTCCATCTAGAAGATGAGTTGTCCTTCTAGAGCTTATCCCCTCATTTAATGATTGTTACCATTAGGGTTCACATGTTGTCACATGTTGTTAGATCAAGACACATGGCAACATCTCATGCATATTAGGGTTTACCTATTGCCTATATAATCATGCATCTTGTACATTTGTAATATCAAGATATCAATAATATATCATATCAATATTGAATCTCCATTGTGCATGCCTAGTTGCAACACTTTCTGGGTGGTTGATTATCTTTCCTGGCTTAAAGGTCCTACATCGAAGACTGCAGCTTCAAGGACTGTGCATCCATTATCCCAACAGTTATCCTATTTGTTCAAAGTCATCTTTATGGAAAATTGGCTCGAAGGTAATTGACTTGGGTGAGCTTGTCTTGATAAATGACTTTGATTAAAGTCATATTTTATTCATGCTTAATGATTATTAGCCTTACTTAAAAGTCATTTGAAAATGGCATGGCTTCAACCTTGTGGAAAAGTCTTCAAGACAGAAATAATTTGGTCAGCATCTACTTAACCCTATTGGGTTTCTCTTAGCAATGTTCAATGGCATTTTATTTGGCTCAGCTTGAATGATATTCATCATGTGTTGATAGCATGATTGAGAGGTAATTATATAGTCAAAATTTTGAGAATCATTGACTAATTATGGGTTACTTGGCGAGTCAACTCTTAGCATGCTATACATGATGGTTATAAAGTGGTTGGAATTTCCTTTGGACAACGAATTTAATCATCTTTGAAATTGATCATTATTATTTTTCTTGACTTAGTGTGGACTTCAAGTCACTCTTCATTTCAACAAAGTGATTCGAATGAAGTGAAAGTATGTTAGGGAAAACTTTTTGAAGTCATTTTCTTTGCAAGGGTATGGAACCCTAACCAACGCCGCCTTGGAGAAAGTCTATATGCTATGTCTTTCATTGAATTCTTTGTTGTTATTCTTATTCTAGCTGGTTGTAACAATTCTGTCAGGAAGAAAATCATCAATGGTAGTTGACACTTGACGGTTATCAGGTTTTGTTAAGGCTCATTTCATTAGTTTGCTTCTTGCTTCAAATTAGGTATTTGCAATTATTTGGTTACAACCTTGTGTTGTTTTTGTTAGTATATGTTACCTGTCAGATTTATGCATTTTTGGTTCTTGAATATCACTTTGTGGCTGAAGACGTTTTTGCATGAAATTGATTCTTGGGTTGTTGGAATCTTTCTGTCAGGATATCATGCTTTGGTTGTGATAGTTGTTTTTAGTTTTATCAGTTTTGGTAATTTGTTTGAAAATAAAAGATGCCCTGATAGATAAATTATTCTTGCATTGAGGGTTTATGGTTTTTAGCTAGTGGGCAGTCGTGGTTCTTAAATACTTTGCCAGTTTCATTGTTGACCCATTACATTCATTACGAAACTTGACAGATTCAGCATAATGATTTTCTACAAATAGTATCAAATAGGTATTTTGTTTTAATGAAGTTCTGGGTTTTGTAAAAAGCATTTGCAGATTTGGAAAGGGACTTTGATTTATCCTTGTCAGATTTTAATTGCAGCCTATTACACAGGTGTTTCTCTTGTTATTCAATCTTCTACAAACATTTATTCTTCTGATTCAATTTCTAAAAGGAGAATGGGGTTTCAGATTCCTTTTGACCTCGAATTCTTTGAAGACTTTCTTTGGCAGACATACTTGTAAACATATTTAAATATAGTGTTGTGAACACTATGAGTCTTCTAGTTGTAATTCTAAGATATTGTTACTGGTTGTATCAAGAAATGTATTGTAAAAGCTCTGTTATACAAAAACTGTAAAAATGTTGCAGAGAAAAGTTGTAATTCTTCTCTATGTAATATTTTAAGAATTCAATATTTGGATTCTTAGGGTATTAGGTAGACGAGAAAACTAAGTTTTATGAGCTTAACTAAAAACATAGAGATCCTCTGAGATATTATTATTGTTCATAAATATAATTTGAGGGGTTGGTACTCCTTGAGATTGATATCTCTAAACGAGGGGTTGGTGCTCCTTCAGTGGGTGCTCAAAAATTAGCCTATAAGGCATTGTGAACAGTGGATTAAATTGATTAAGTCTGCAAGGCATTTCAGGAGTGGTTTTTATACCCCAAGAGGGTTTTCCACTCGACAAAATCTTGAGTCTCTTTGTTCTTTTGTGGTTTCAATGCTTTAATGAGTTGTTACTGCTTTTTTCATTGTTTGGTTATTACATTTCTCAATTCTATTTATGAATGATTACATTCAACTCATGAATGCATTAATCATTGAAATATTGAGATCAAATCTGAACTATGTTTTATTTTATGAAAAATGTTTAAATCTGTTAAGACACTGATTCACCCCCCCTCTCAGTGTCATTTTCACTCCAACAGTAGCAACATATCCAAATTTTTGGATATAGGTGTTTATACAAATATAGCAAGAAAATTCAATGCATTCTAAGTTCTCCACCATTTGGCATTGAATGTTGGAATACATCAATCTTTTGTTTTTACTATGGTATGGAGTTGTCAATCAGTCAACTACAGTTGGAAGATTCCTTTCCTTTAAAGGGTTCAAAAACTATGTCTGTGGAGTCGGGGTCCATGGATGGGTCTCCAGAGCTCCCAAAAATTTATTTGGTGAGAGCTCCTACAAATGACGCTATGGATTTTGGCTCTAAGGATGCCATCCACTAGCCTATAGACTCTGATTCTGTAAGCTTGCCCTGCTTTTTTGTTGTGCCTACTACAAACTTGCTCTTATTGTTTCCTACCTTTCTTGTTGTTGATGCTTGATTGGCATTTAGGTGTATACATATATGGTTGGCCCTAGTAGAGGATATAGATATGAAAGTAGACATGCATTGATATTTTAGAACACATAAAAATGTATCTCTTTCTAGCCTTTGGTTTTTTAACTCGTTCTATCAATTTGGTGTGATGATGTGCATTTTGTTTGATTACACTTGTCTTTGTAGGATGCAAAGAAACATCTAACTTTGACTCCATTTGCAATTCATTCCATCAATGTCGATGATGTTGTTCACTCTCCGATCCTTCATGTTTTGTCCTTCAAAAAATTTGGCGGTGATGAAGGGCAGGTTGAGTGATACAAGGTTGTCTTGTCTGATGGCCACCATTTTCAAATAGGAACCCTCCCTTCTAAATGAAATGATATGTTGTTTACAGGTGCCTTGAAAATAGGGTCCCTTGTATGTTTAAATTAAAGACTGTCTATAGGAATATCCAAGATTCAAGGTGGGTTGTGTTGTTTGTTGTATATCTTAAAAAATTATGTCTTTCATTTCTGCCTCATATAATTTGTCCAATATATTATTTTTCTTCTTTTCCAAGGCCTTAATCATATCCAACTTAGTTATAATTATGTCTAATTTTCAAATTATTGGGACCCCTAGGTATTTGTTCAAGCAGCAAGAAGAGCCAATTTTGGCGCTTGACTCACCTTCTCCTTCTAAATGGGCCCCTAAATTTGGTTTGCAGTTGTCCCCTAAAAAAAAAACAGCCCTCCAAAGGTCAGCCCTACAAAAGCTTTGAACATTTATCAAAATGTTTGGACAGTGAAAGGGCGTGCAACACATATTAGGGAGATACATCATTTCCAGAAACAAAGAGGTGAAGTGCAGTTGTTTAGTTTTGACATTATAGATATGGAGGGAACAAAAATATGTATTACTTGTTTTGATGATATTGTTGAATTGCATTACGGTCGAGTTGAGGTGGGGTTAACTTATTTAATATTGATGGAATTGGTCAAGGAAGCCAATAAAAGATTCAATAAATTAAATAGTAATCTTGAGATTGTTTTGGATGAAAAATCAACAATAAAATGATGTGAAGATGAGATTCCTATCCCAAAAAAAAAATTGCTTTTGTGCTAGTTAGTGACATAAGCAACTATAGTGATAACAACTTTGTTGATATTATTGGCATTGTAGTGCATGTTGGGTACATTTAAATTGTCTGTAGGAGAAACGGAACTGAAACAATCCAATGAACCATTAAATTATATGATATCTCCGCTTCTTTTATTGATGTTAATTTGTGGGGCCCAAGTTAGCAAGAAAAAGGTGATACCTTGGTGTGGATGTACCTTTCTCGTAAAATAATCATTGTTGTTGTCCACGATGGTCGTGTATGCTACTTTAATGGCAAAGCTATCAACACATCAACAAGAACAGTCCTTGAGATTAACCCTTCTATTCCTGAGACAAACACTCTTAGATCCAAGGGCCCAATTAAAGTAGACCAAGTGGCTTCAACTTCTTCTGCACCTCGTAGGCTGCATCCATCAAATGATAGAGTTACTATTGCATTTATCATAAACAACTGTCTCCGTTTGGTAGAAACTGTTGAAGCCATTTTTAAAGCAACCATTCAAATTGCAAAAACTGAGTCTTTTTGTTTCATTTTGTGATTGTTGCTAGATGGAAATTGAGGAATCCAACTATCACTATCTTCTACAGTTAAAGTTGCAAGACCATTCAGGCAGCCTTTGGTGTATTGCTTTTGATGAAGCTACCACTAGTTTGTTGCAAATTCTAGCAAAAGACCTCTACACTTTGCAGGATAGTTCTAACTCTACAACAAATCTTATTGCTATTATTAAAGGCCTTGTTTCTAAAGAATACATCTTTATTGCTTTAATTAGAATAGAAACTTATAATTCTGAGGACTGGCAGAAAACAAAGATTGTCAAAGCAACGAAAGTTGATTTTGAAGCAGAGTGTAAATTGTTGCTTGCAAACATAATGACGATATCTACTCCTACTCCAGAAAAAGGCTCCACTAGCCAGCCTACGCTTTGACTGCTCTTTTGCACTTCTGACCATTTCTCATAGCTTTGACTTTTAAATTCTGACTATGGGATGCTAAGACTTTTGTTTAAGAAATATGGACATAATTTATACATATGTTTGCATCTACATATTTCCACATTTATTGACCCGCCATATTTTTTATTATAGCATGGTGCATCATTTTTTCTGTCATTGTTGCTTACGAATATTTCAAATCAGTTGGATGGTTATATGATATGTTTACACAGATTACAATTTCAAAGATAGTTGAACAATTTATTTCCATGTATATTTCAAATATTTTCTATACAGGCAATAGTTGACAATATATTTTAATATATATTAAATATTTTGTCTATGGCTAATAATTGAGAATTTATTATCAAATAGATTTGAAATATCTTGTATATGGCTAATAATTGAAATGTATTGCTCAAGAGTTATCAAATTTGAATATAAGTAGTCTCTTTTTTATTGTAAAAAAATAGTAATTGTGATATTTGCACATTAACATTCCCAATATAGAATTGCTAGTTTATTTGGTATAATTTCTCCTTTTTGTTGAAAACTTCTTTATGTCACATTTAAAATCTACATGAATGTTATAAGTTTTTTCATTATGCAAAAATCAGGAGTCGTAAATTATTTATTCCATAAGTTTAATGAGATTGTATTCAATTTAAATTTTCTTTAAATGCTAATCACTCTTGGTTCTTGGTCGTTATTTACCTACAAATTTAATGAATATATATATATATATATGTGTGTGTGTGTGTGTGTGTGTGTGTGTGTGTGTGTGTGTGCTTCTAGGTCTAATGAATATCAAAAGTAGACCAGAGATAAACTTCTATCATGCCTAAACCAATCTATATAATAGTTCACTTCTCAACTCAAAATTCAAGCTATTAAAAAGACATTTACTAAGTAAGAAAGGAAATTGTCAAAGACCCATTAAAAAGACATTTAGTATGTAACAGCTGCCTTGACAATTGTAAATTTATGATTTCTTTGCAAAGCTTATTGACCAATGAGGAACATTTAGGCAAATCCTTTGTTTAAGAGGTAAGCTCCAAGCTGTCAGTAAAAGCCCTGGACAAGTGTTCTCTACTTGTATGTAATATTTAGTGTCGGGTACATGAAGAATACAAGAGGTGAAAATATTAGTGACCCTAACCATATTTTTTTCATGAAAGAAAAAACATTTAACTAGAACTGGTCATATGGTAATGAGTATAACACCAATGCTACACAAAGATAACTACAAGCGATAAACGAAGGGCGAAAAGTATGTTTGTAGGTATATGTATATGTATATGTATATTTATATGTATATGTACATGTATGTATATGCATATATATGTGTACATGTGTATGTATATGTATATGTATATGTATATGTATATGTATATGTATATGTATGTGTATGTGTATATCTATGTGTATGTGTATGTGTATGTGTATGTGTATGTGTATGTGTATGTGTATGTGTATGTGTATGTGTATGTGTATGTGTATGTGTATATGAATGTGTATGTGTATATCTTTATGTATAATGTTGATGTATAGAATTATTTGCTCAACATTTTACTATTTTCGCCTTCCTTTGTATTGCTTTTAGAAATATACAATCTTCTGTATATTCCATTTTTTGCTTAATATATAATAACAATCCATGCAATTTGTGAGGCCTTGTCCAAACCTCTTCACAACAATGGTGGACTTTGTTGACTGGATGGGTTGGCGCTTGTGGAGTTGGTTGTGTTGCTCAATGGGTGCAAAATGGTGAAAACCTGCCATGCACTTCCACTGGTTCATAGATTGGATGTTTAACAAATGTTGTGTTTTGGAATCTGCACTATCTCCTAGATGTATTGTTGTTGTAAGTTGTTTTTCCCCTGCCTTTTTGGTTGTTTCATACACACCTAACCACAAATATATATTTTGATAGTTTTGTTTTGTAAAGTTATAATTTACTAGCTTATAGATTTACCCCTTTTCTTATTGCAAGGCTAGACATCCTTTAGTGCATAGCAAAGTTGTACACTTGCCCCTTTTCTTTCTGCATGGTTAGATACATTCCAAAACATACCAAAATCAAGTATGTCTATGAAGTTATTCCTATACATTGTATGCTTTGAAACAAAAACTTTTCTATTTCTTTGATGTCTTCCTCTAAACAATATTTGTGTATTTCACCTACGGAATTCCATCTTCTATAGTTCTTTATCAGGCATTCTCTTTCCCTAGAAAGTTATTGGAGAAAAAGAAACTCTAGGAAAATGAATACATATATTGGAACATAAAATTATTTTAGCAACTTCACTATTCTCTGATATACATATGTAATGTGAACTGTATCTAAAAATCAATCCTTCAAAGCATAGACAAGTACACAAACACACACACAGACACACACACACAGACACATACATATATTCAAGTGTAATAGAGGAATTGTATGAAAGGTATTAGAATAACACTTATTTGTTACTAAGTATTATACACAAGAATTCAGTTCACATGTATTGAGTCAACCAGCTGTACCATTGCCAACCCACGTAATTACCAAGCTCCATGTTGCCACAAAAAAAAAACTTGCACAAGTCCCCATCAACCGAGGCATCCCCAGCGTTGGAAAATCCAATTCACCCACACAAAAAATGGCTCTTTCGACAATACAACTCAATCAAAGTATGTTTTCCCACACGAGAACATTCAATATAGCATTTACTTTGGCCTCCACCCTCGTACACCAACAAGAAGATGCATTGGCGCTTGTGCCAACAAACACTAAGCATTCACCTTCCCCGTTACGACAACACCATTCTCCACTGCCACCAACCCACATAACTACCAACACCCACATTGCCACAAAAAAAAAATGGTGCCCCCCCCACCAACAAATTTAAAGCTACATTCTTTGGCATGAAACCCATATTAAATAGAACTCATAAAGGCAATGAGTACCAATAATCTACACGCCCTTCCCACAATGGCACAGACTTAATCAGAAATTCAAGCTACATTGCCTGGGAGTAAATTTTGTAGTCAAATAGAGAATTTAAAAAAGAGTTATTGCATGACAAATCCTCTCATCGACTAAGCCAATAGGGAACCCACTGGAAAGACAAAGGCTGGAAAGAGATACATTTTTATGTGTTCTAAAAGATCAATGCATGTCTACTTTCATATCTATATCCTTTACTAGGGCCAGCCATATATGTATACACCTAAATGCCAATCAAGCAACAACAACAAGAAAGGTAGGAAACAATAACAAGTAGTTTGCAACAGGCATAACGAAAAAGTAGGGCCCATAGTCTACTCTGCACAGTACATTTGTCCATGTTCCTATAGTTATCTTTTCGTCTTCCTAGGGACATATATTTTTTTGGCCAAAGAAACAAGATTTAACTATAATTTCTTCATCCATATAAAACCATAATGCCAGGCACCCATGCAAAATGACTTATAGATTCCACACAACAATTTTTTTAACATAAACAAATAAAGAAATCATTTTTGCAAAACACCCATGTATAATCAATTACAGACTCAGGAGGGCAACAGTTTTAAAACCCTGCAACCTGTCAGGAAATGGAGCCGAAATTGATGATTCTACAATACTTCATTGCCAAACCAGCCAGGGATATATATATATATATATATAGAGAGAGAGAGAGAGGGAGAGAGAGAGTTAATCAATAATCCAAGCTACATTAGTGTTATTCTAATACCTCTTTTACAATTTCTCTATTTCTCTATAGTATTTAGTACACGACGATGTATCTGGAATTTTTAATGAATTTTGTGGGGTTATATTCTTTTTTACATGGGTGTTTTCCATAAATGATTAATTTATTGCTACTGTCTTCTTGTTATATGTTTTTATCTTTGACATTATACCCATCTTGGAGACTTCAAAGAGATTATTGCTCTCTGCAGGTGGAGGTATTCTAGTTAAATCATTATTTACAATATATCCATTATTTCCAAGCTTAACTAAGTAATCATCAATGATTTTAAAAAATACCCATGTGAAATCACTTACAAATTCTGCACCACCATAGTTTCAAAACCCTACAATCTGCTAAAAAATGGAGCCAAATGCGACAATTTTAACAATAATATGCTACCAAACCAGCACCACGATGGCTCTTTCAATAGCATAATTTCATCAAAGTATACTTTCCCATATTGCAACATTGAATATTGTATTTACCTTGTTTGAGGATACCAACTCCACCACCCCCAACCCATGTAATTGCTAAGCTCCACCCTTATGCGAAAAAGAATAATTTAGACTAACCTCTTTTGAAAGCAAGCACCCCTAATTAAATGGTAATATTTTAATCTAATTAACATTAGGTGGTGGAGTTTCCAATTAAATTCAACATAAGTGAGAATGAAAAGAGAGAAATTATTAATTGTATTATAAATTCAACTTTTCAAAAATTATACTAAATTCTAACTTCAAAAAAAATCATAAAATATTTTACATATTAAAGTTTTTTATTTAATTTTAGCTATTATATGTTTGTAAAATAAATACATCTCTACTTTTCCTATTTTGGATTTAACTAAGTTGTATTATTTTTTAAATTTGCTTAATAAATAAACAAATAAATCAAATCACCACAATATTTTGGAAATAAATATTAAAGTATAAAGTGAAACACAAAAATGATCATTAGAACACATATCTAGGAATTCATTTTACGTTAAGCATATAAAAAATGATGCAAAGTTACATGATCTTTATTTAGCAAACATGCATGTTGTAAAAGCATTTCAAATGTAAGTTATATTGGAAATTGAATTCAATAAATAACTTGACATTCTTAAATTTACAATAAAAGTCTATGCATGGTTCTTACGAAGTAAAAATATGTAACGAATGATTTATAGGCAAGAATAGGAGACGAATATGTTTAAAATGAATCATTAGCAATGCATGAAGTACAATAAAGTAGTAGTAGCTAATATTGGGCCCTATATATATATATATATATATATATATATATATATATATATATGTATATATATATGTATATATATGTATATATGTATGTATATATGTATACCTATGTATATATATATATATATGTATACATATGTATATATATATATACATATATATATATGTAGATATATATATATATATATATATACATATATACATATATATATATACATAGATATATATATATATATATAACATTCTATGTAAATTCATTTTGGGGTTTGATAGAGGATTAAAATAGTTCAAATAGTTTTGTATGTTGTTCAATGATTGAGTATTCGTGCCCTCTTCATAGTAGGCATAGTAAATATATTTGAAATAGAGGAAATCAGTGGAATAGATGCAAGAAAGTTAAAATAAATTTAGTAAGCAATAATTATGTATACTCTCCAATGAACTTAGAGCTACATCCACAAAAATGTAGCCAAACTTAGAGGAACTAAAAACTAAAGTAGCTATTGCACCTTAGGTGTGCAATGGGTTACGCCGAATAATTGTATGGAAGTATTTTATTTTTTGTAGACATATTGGTTGATATAGAAAATAGTTTAGATAATCTAAAAAAGAAAGAAATTAAATAAATTAAATGCAAATGATTTTTTGTTTTATTTGATTTTGTATAAACATATTGGTTGAAATAGAACAATATGTATGTAACTTATTAATACGACACATTAAAAAACTTAAATAGAAATAGTATATAAATAAAGAGGAACTTAAATTTATGTGATTAAAAAATGTAGAATAAGGATATATATACAATGATGAAAATAAACTGTTTGAAATAGAATGTTTAATTTGCAATACAGGAATGTATGCAATTGAATACAATGTTATAGCGAAATTGTAACACGGTCACATTGAAATCCAATGCATCTATAATAAACAAAAGATATATTTATTATTTAAAAAACAACTAATAGAAACAAGAATTTTGAAGTTGAAATTCAATAAAAATTATTAGTTACCTTTGGTTGAGTAGTTTGTAGGTCTTAGAGAATGAGAACATAGTGTAAATGAGCAATGAGAGGAGCCTACAGTAAAGCAAGAAGAGAGATATAATTTACAACAAATAAACTATTTAAATATTGGCATTGAAGCAAATAAGAAAGTGACATACCTGTAGTGGTTCAAATGCAAAAAATAAATGCTATCGTGCAACTATTAAAATATACTCAACAACCAAATCCTAAGTAGAACCAAATACATACAAACCAAAAATAAACATTCTTCACAGATCCTTGGGTTGTCTATTTTTTTCATTTTGATTCAACTGGCTTTCACCAATCCAAAAAAATGAATCTATCGATTGTACAACTTCCAATCCAAAAAAATGAATCTATCGATTGTACAACTTCCCTTTGTGGGCAGGAAGTCATTCTATTAAGTCTAACCTTTAACATCAATATACTTTATATGCTTAATACATTTAAAAAACATCTAAATTCAGAATAAAATTCCCATCTCAATCTCTATTTATATTCCCTGTCTCTATCTTCATTTATATTGCCCCCTTTCTCTTCCCCTCTCTATCTCTCCCTCTTTCTATCCCTATCTCTCCTCTCTCCTTTTTGTATTCAAACATAAAATGACCTTGTTAGTAGTAGAGCCTGATTATATTTTTGATTTAGAGGTTTTGCTTTGATCATGTTTGGATCCCTATATGTGAATGCATAGTTGATTTGAAGTTGTCCCTTCTCAATTGAAAGCTTCGTTGCATAAACAAAATCATTTTCCAAATGACCTACCAATTGATTTCATGTACTACTCAAATGTAAATAAATAAATAAAAACCATTTTTCTTAGTTGACCTTCCACACCTCTCCGACATACCCATTGCACACCAAGGTGCAATTGATAGTTATATATTCACCATCAAGATCGAGAAGTGTTGTCATCATAATCACTCAAGATCAATAGAATAATTAAAAAATACCTTAAATAACTATTAAACATCCCCAAAAGATAATCTCATGATATAATTATCCTCCATCTATACCTCTTAAAATTGTTATTTATAATTAATTCTATTTTTATTTTAATATTTTTAACTTGTATATAATAACTATATTTTTTTATTATAAAATATACATACTTCTATCCTAAAAAAAGTTTCCAAGATATTTAATAGTCTAGATATTTACATTTTACTAAATTTTAAATGTTTCTAAGTCAGGTACTTTGACAAATTTGTATGTTTGTGAACAATGCAAGCAACTACGTGTATTGACCAAGTTTTTCCTGTCACCAAACATAGATAATATAACTACAAAAAAGATTGTTCTTTTCCTGCAAAGAAAACTTCACTGAAGATCGAAGGAAAAATAGCTGAAGATGGCAAGTGAAGCTGAGGTTAAGCTTTTTGGGGCCTGGGCCAGCGCCTTTTCCCTTGAAGTGTTGATCGGGCTTGAAGAAAAGGGCATAAAATATGAATATGTGGAACAAGATTTGATGTCTAAGAGTCCCCTGTTGCTGGAAATGAATCATGTGCATAAGAAGGTACCTGTTCTTATTCACAATGAAAGGCTTGTGGCTGAGTCCGCCATTATACTACAATATATTGACGAGGTTTGGAGCAACAAATTGGCTATCTTACCATTTGATCCACATGACCGAGCCATGGCTCTTTTCTGGGTAGATTTTATAGGAAAGAAGGTTTTTGTTTTAGGAAGTCTCATATTTTGAAGTAAAGGAGAAGAAAAAGGAGGAAAGTGACAATTGATAGAAAGTTTAGCGATATTAGAAGAGATTCTTAATGGAAAAGATTATTTTGGAGGAAACAATTTTGGAATGGTACATATTACATTTGTTCCAATGACATGTAAAGATTGAGGATAAATTTCCAAAGATTTTTACATGACGAAAAAATGTAGGAAGAGGGAGAGTGTAAAGAATGAACTTGTAGAACAAGAAAGGGTGTTCAATTGATAACTCACGTTAGAAAGAATGAAGTTGGGAAAGTTTAGTTAAACTTTGTTTCACTAGAATTTATTTTAGTAATACATTCAATTGTGTTTTCATCATATGTATTAATGACTTTATTAATTACACAATACATATATCTATATATGTGGTTTCTAATAAATTTTGATAAATGATTGCCTATGTTTTCAAGATAAGACTTAGAGCAGTTCTAATCTGTTGATCCAAGTATAAGATCGAGGTATTATGCTAAGTTGTACATGGAAGGCTCCAAATTTTTGGATGGTGAAAATGCATTTTATTAATCATAAGGCAACGCATCAACAATGCATAATGTTTCAACTTTGTCAATTCCAATAGGTTCCCTTCATTATGTTTTTGATTCATGGTTACTGATTTGGAGGTAGTTGGTCTTGGCTATGTTGAAGTTTTATGGTAAATAATATAATAAGAGGGAACCATAGATTGAATATGTAGATCAAAGGCTTGCACAATATTTTGAATTTGTTAGTTCTGGTAGTGTTTTTCTATTGCACCATTGGTCAAAGGGTGTAGGTAAGTTCTCATGCAGCTTTTAACATAGGAGTTAAGTAGAGTTCATCTAGCATTACATGAAACTAATAAATTTTCATCAATAGAGGCCATCTGAACTCTACAAAGTTTCTTTTAACAAGCATATGGTAGATATCACAGTGAAAAACTATTAAAACATATTCAACTACTATTGAAATAGAGGAAAGTAGAACTTTGGCATACATACAAAAAAATATATTGTTGCATGTATTACTCAGATTAATACAAGTATAGTTAAGCATATCATGTACTATTAGATACAATGTACACTAACAATTTCTCCATACAATTCATCAAGGCCAAATAAAAAATGAAGATGACAAAATGTAAACACAAAAAAAGCGCTTGCAAAACACATGCAGAAAATGACGAAACACAAACACATAAAAGATGCTTAGAAAATTGATATGTAGAAGACAATAGAAAATGACAGGATCTTGAATGGATTAGAAGATGGTGTTACTCACTGTGCACGAGAAGTGCCCCCATGCAATTCATCAAGGCCAAATAATAAATAGAGTTCTGAGTAGCAATTCCTGAATATAGAAAACATAGCACAATGCATGGTTGAGCTGTGAAAGATGCATGTAAAGATAAACATATCGACACATAATCACAATAAAATATACTATAGTAAATGTAGCATAGTGCATTAGAAGGGATAAGTAGTTTGTATGAAATGAATGCACTAGCTGTGTCTTGGGGCAATTTTTCAAAGGCCAAATAACAAGGGATGGTTGAATTATTTCTAGAATGTCAAATAAATAACATGTAATTGAATCCCCCATTTCAAGGAAAGTGACAAACAAGGAATCGAGAAACCTACCTAAACTGGGTGAAATGGTTTACCAACATTTGGATAAATTCCTCCACCAAGAACCCTATTTGCGGTTGACATTGATTGTCGATGTTGAGGTTGATTTTGATAGGATGGGTGAGCATTTTGGGCTGCTTCTGAAAACCCACCCAAACTAGGAGTGGGGGTCCTATAAACAGGAGGCCTCCCATAGGTTCCCATATGACCATAAGCTCTTGTTTATATTAGGGTTTTAACACGGTGATTTGATTTGATGTTACCCACAGTTACCAAAGCAAAGCATCTTATCTATAGATAAATTCCAATATTAGAAATGACATGTTTTTGGTGATGTTTATCATGTGCAAGATTTGATCCCTTAATGAACTTCTTGTGATGATTTTACTTTTTGGCATGGATAGGGAGGATGCTGGCAAAGGTTGTGGAATTTGGATTTAAACCTAAAAATTCCATTTGCTTGGAAATTTCTAAAGCCTTTTCAACAAATCCATTTTGTGCATATCCTACAATCATTGCAATCCTCAAGACCACATCTCTTTGAGGCACCTCATCAAACACTTCACGTGCCTTGTCTATGCTTCCACATTTTGCATACATCTCTACCAAGGAAGTTGCAACTACAACATCTGACAAAACTCCTCCATCCCTTATGCTTTTATGGATGTCCATATGCTATTCAAAAGTGCCCATTTTTGCACAGGTAGGGAGAATGGTAGCAGAGGTTGTGGAGTATGAATTTACACCTGCCAATTGCATTTGCTTGAGAGTTTCTAAAGGGTTTGCAATTCTTTTGATTTTTTTCCATGGCTTTTCCTAAACCAGAAGGTAGAAAATTGGTGGCAACCATGTCGAGGTGGTTTTTCTTGGGCGTTGCATTTTATAGTAGCAATTTGTTGGAGAAAGATACATATCGAGCAGTGGGATCTTTGGAGGAGTCAGAGAATTACACTTCGAGTCAATGTTATTGCCTACATCTCGATATATTTAGCTTTATTTATATTACTCTTCCTTGTTAGAAAAGTTACTTCTAATGTTGCACCTTTTATGTAAAGTTACAGAAAATATTGAATTGATTTGGAAAATTTAAGATTGCAAGTTAAACAAGCCCATTGTAACTATCAACAATGCATCCGCTACCATGCAAGGAAAGATGTCATTAATAGAAGAAGACAAGAAAGAGAACAAAGCATCGTCGATGGCGCTTCCACTTCTACACTCCCCTCCTCTGCTATCCACTCCCATCTCCATCCGCCTCCAAACTTTACTCAAACCTTTCTTGCTGCTAGAAATTCCTTCCATTCAAACATCTATTCAATTCACCTACCACAGCTATGATGGTGAACAAGGTAAAACAAACTTAAAAAGAATAGATCAGAACCTTAATAATAAAGTGGGGGCTCTAACATATTCAACTTTATGATGGATATGTGAAGGGCATGTCCAGATGAAATGTATTCTACATTTTTATCACTATTTTCTAGACCTTGCAATTTTCTACCTACATCGTGATTACATCAAAGCTTTGAGAGAATGACTGACTACTCAATGGAAAATGTGTAATGTTAACATTCACCATTCCAACTCCATTATTATACTAATATTTAAACTATTAACTCCCCCTCGTTATATGTCCATTATTTGTGTTTAGATGGACATCAATACTTCAAAAGTAGGATGTTTTGTAATTTTCGTTTTAATAAAACCTAAACGTGCACATTATTAGGATCTTGGCCGTAATTTTCATTTTAATAAATATACTCTAAAACCCTTGCCGAAACCTTACTCAGTTCTTATTTAACTACTACCCCTATGTAGCACTTTTTTATTTTACTTCTGAATTATAGAAATAATTTAATGACAAGCCCAACTCCATGAAGCCCCATAGAATAGCATTCGATGTTTTGTTCGTGGCATGACAATACCGAGTGTTTTCTCTCCATTCTCGATTCTAGTACTGCGCGGGGACATCAAATTTCACTCCATTAAGAGTGGAAAACAAATACTACTTATTTCAGCTGCGCAGTGAATGCATTTATGAATCCCTGGTTCATGAAAGACGAATTGGCTAAAGGTAACATTGAACCACTAACTCAAACATAGCTATGAAGTGCCTTGAAAAATTAGGACATGGGCAAAAGTAATTCTGAGCACAAGTGGAAACTCTAGGGAAAATTGATCAGGTCAATACCAACAAGGAAGAATTTGTAGCAGCGGAAAATTCGTTTTATTAATTTTGCATAGTGATATCGAGATATTGATGGCATCAACAACACCCCTGTGCAATTTTGAATAATTAGCACTTGTACCAATGAGGTGCAATGCTTAGGTCAATATGCTGATATACTTTGATATTTTTTATTAGCGACAAAATCTAAGAAATGTGCGCGACTGTTGTTTTGGGGAATGTGATGATTCAGTGAGCATGTTGGGAAAAGTAAGAGAGGAAAATGCAAGTGTCAAACTAGAGGAGATCCCCGTGGGCCTCCCCCGTGTAATAGCCTATCGGCTAAAAAATATAATTGTTTCAGTACTAAAGTACCAAATGGAAATGAAGGGTAATTTCAATGACCTTACAAATGGCATAAGGGTACAAAAAAACCAGATATTTCAATGGCCTTACAATTTGTATGTTCCAATTTTTTTATTTGGTTAATTGAACTCTTCCTAAAAGATACAAAATCTTTTTCACAGTAAACAGTATGCAAATAAGTGTTTGAAGAAATAGTGTAAAGATAGACATAATATGATGCAATGGCATAAACTTGGTGAGATTTGAATTCTTTTCATTTTTTATGGAAATAAAAATTTAGGAAGTTAATAAAGCATGTGTCCCACCTTTTTAGTCTTATTCAACTACAAAAATTGTCAAAACATAAAATAGTCATTTGTGATATTTTTTTAGAAGATTCAATTTTAGTTTTACAAAGTACATAATATAACTGGGGGGCCCTACAAAATGGTGACCTTTTTGCTAAAATGCATAAAGCATGAAGGACACAAAGCTCGTATCATTGAGGTGACCGAGTGCAGGATTTTCTTGAAGTTTGCTACTAATTTTACAATGAATTTGGTATGTATTTATTATGGTGGTGCTTGTGGTAGAGAAACAATGGATTGGGATAAGCTAAAAGAAGATTTGTTAAATTATTTAACTTTTGTGATCAAGGTGATAAGACATCAATTATGTATAAGGATCCAACCTCTTGTCACATTCCTAATTGAAAAGGCACAAAGGCAAATTAAGAAGAATAACTTCAATATGGCACCACAAGAGGTTCCAAATAATTGGAACCCATCAAATTCATGTTACAAGGAATAGTAACAACACCACCTAAAGTTGGTCATCTTCTACAAATAGAAACAATTGGTCTAAAGGGATGGAAAAGGAACCCAAGACCATAAAGGTGGAAGTGGAACAAAAAGGCATGCTATTGATCTCTAGAGATGTAACACCTCGAAGGAAAAGGCCATACAAAAACATATTTAATGATAAAATCAAGGTAGGGGAAGATACTTTCCTTAATACTTCCCTTAATTTAGAAGTACGATAGATAGCAGAATAAAGGGGTTTCATAGAATATAAACCTATAAATAAAGAACAAGGGAAAATATGCAAATAAAATGGAAAACTAACACAATAAAATTGAGGTGTAATGCAAATTTTTTCTCATATAGATGAAGATCCATAGTAAGAAAGCCCAATCATCATCAACTCTTGAAGGTTACAATTGGTTTCAGCAACTTATCTGAAGAACAAAACAATGTCTTATGCCTAGGGAGAATGTTGGCAGCATACAAGAGGTTTTACATTACCATATAATTTGGGTGATTTCTAAACCCATATATCCATTATATACCACTTAAGCAGCCCTAAAACACCTGTAGTGTGCCTAAATAAGCTATAAAGTAAAAGGTAAGTTTGTGAGAAGACGATAATTAAGTGATTATAAAATGATATGATGGAAAGGCATTACGAAGAGAGATTAAGAGGCTATATAAATAAGGGGAAAGCAAGAGATAAGTGCACAAACCATATGAATTATACTTGTGGGAATAAGGAAAATATTAAGACATATGTAAGCCACTAAAGTATATTAATATATGATTTTATGCATATTAATGCACACAATTATATGTAATTTCTTATAATTTGATTTATAATTATTTCATCTCTAAATTTTCTCTTTTTATTGCATCACACATAAACTTACTACATATAATAGAGTATAAAAACATGGATTCTAATCTAAAGTTTTCTCTTAACAAAAACAAAGAAAATACAATGATAAAGTCTTGAGCATTTGGACATAATTGATTTTCAAAAGTGATTGACAATATATGCTAAACAACAATTGTTATATTTCTAAACCCATGGTAAATGTTATTTCAATCTATTGTTGCATGCGGAAACCATTAGCTATGCAACCAAGAGCAAATGCAAATAGGAGGCAGTTGGAAGCTAATGGCAATGAATAATATTTTTACACAATGTCCTATTCAGCCCAATAAATAAAATACATACATGCACCTTCAAAATTTTAGAAAATCACATCATCAATCAAATTTTATGTATTGCAACCATTAAAGTCAATGAAACTGAATTTTGTTGTTTTGTCCAGAAAATCACATGCATTTGTATATGTTTCTGTATTTTGTTGGCATGTGTACATGATATATCTACATAGGAATAAATAATTTGCAAAAATATGAAATCAAATATTAGAAATTATTGTCCAAGTTTTAAAATTTTTTGATGGTAAAAAAAACATAGTAAAGTTAAAAGATCATATTGCAAGTTCAAATTTGTTTGTACAACAAGACAACAAACTATCATACATTTTTCCTTGAAATCAGATCAAAGACTGACAAACAATTCAATATCCCAAAATTGTTTGCATCATAATTGAAAAATACGAACTTGGCAATAACCTAGTTGATGCAAAATATTTAAAAACTTGCAATAACTCAGCAAATTTATTAAACATTAAAAAATACATATATTTTTTAAAATTCTTCAAAACATATTCATATTACTCCCTTTATATAACACATTACTCATTTATTTCATATATAGATTAAAATTACAGTTCAATACACATCATAGATCAAAGAATGATTTCAATACACATAAGCTTCAAGTTTCATTACCAATAAAAATTATAGATTATAAATTTCTTCCTAACCCTAACCCTAACCCTAATCCTAATCCTAACCCTAACCCTAACCTTAATCCTAATCCTAACCCTAACCCTAACCCTAAACAAAATTAATAAACCTAACCCTAATCCTATCCCTAATCCTAACCCTAATCCTAACCATAATCCTAATCATAGCCCTAACCCTAATGAAACCCTAACCCTAAACCCAATTCTAATCCTAACCTAATTAAACCCTAACCCCAATCTTAACCCTAAACCTAACCCTAATCATATCACTAACCCTAATACTAATGTTAACCCTAAACCTAATTCTAACCCTAACCTAATTAAACCCTAACCCTAAACCTAACACTAATCCTAACCCTAAACCTAACCCTTTTCCTAATCCTCGCCCTAACCCTATCCCTCACCCTAATACAAACCCCAACACTAAACCTAATCCTAACCCTAATCATATTATAATATTTTAATTATTATAATAATTTTATAATAAAATATATAAAATATATAAAAAATAATTTATTTAATTATTATAATAATTTTATAATAAATATAAAAAATAATTTATTTAAGACATTACATGTTGCGTTGTCACAACTAGCATATATATATAATAATAGGTGCCTTGAGAAGGATATCTCTCGATGTATTATATATATATATATTATTAAAAAATAATAATATATGCCATGCCAAATACATCTGCTTTATGTAACTTCTGGACAATTCCTTGTTGAACTGTTGTATTATTTTTTATAATATTTCAGCTTCTGCTGTATTATGTTTTATAATATTTCAAATTTGATTACAAAAAAAATTCAGAAAAATGTGTCGTTTCCACGTAAAAGGCATGAAATATCCATCACCGAACAAATTATTTCCGTTGTTATTTAATGTTTCCCAAATTCCATGGTTTTGTCATTGTGTGCCATTAAAACTTCTTGAAATGTTCTTTTGTCTTGCCCAAATTGGATCGCTAGAGTCTAGAGAAGGCTCTGTGAGGCCCAGAAAAGCCAAAGAGCCCTTAACAACACCATTACGTCTGTGAGAGCAAATAGAAACCACTCTTGAAAGCCTAGCCTTCAAAGGACGAATAATTCCTTTGTAGTTTTGTCGCTAAAAACCTAAACCAAAATCCAAGAATGAGATATCTTCAAAAACACCCTAATTGTCCAAACAAGCAAATGGGTTTTTCAAAACCCTACTATCACGTTCAAACTAAAATTTAAATTTCAAACAAATTAAATAAAATATAACTTAACTATCAATAACCAATAACAATTAAATATTTCAAAATTTATATAAAACAAACTAAATATAATTTAAAATATATCAAAATTTAAATATTTAATAATAAATAATAATTAAAAGTTAGTGAGTAATACCTGCCGAGTGTGTTAGATTATAGTAGGTACATAATATATATTATACCTCAATTTAACAATTATTTTTCTTTCTAAAATCTACAATTCTAAACCCTAGTAGCTTGGTCTAGCACATACCCAAAATATGCAGCTGAATATCAGCAAAATATCCCACAATTTCATGAGTGACACAACAATAATAACCCATTTATTCATGAGTGACACAACAATAATAACAAAAAGGCATTCAAAGTCAACAAAATTGGCTAACTAAAAATCAGTACATCCATCGTTAAAAATAGCTTTTAAAATGAAAAAATTTATCCTAAAAATAGAAACTAACTTATTCTAAAATAAACATGACTAATTTAAAAATAAAAACCTATAAAAGATCTCTCTATAAATAGCTTTTGACTTGACTATTGCCAAAGAGGTATCATTAATTTTTATCCAACATAATCCTTGATCCAACATACTTTAATAAAGATATCCGCTAATAAAGATAAACTGGATTCTAAGCCAAATTGATTGTGCTCATATTTTCACCAAAAATACTATAGACTGTTTGTGTTTCTCCCCGATTTCTTCTAAAACATTCTAAAGCCATGATGTTGTGTACATGCTGATGGAGAGCCCAAAATGTATTTTCCTCATGCTATGTATCTTTGAGCTCCATGTAATCAGACTCGAACCAGGTTAAAACAGTGATCAAAAATTACTTCCTCCCCAATCATTATCCATTGAAACCAGCGAAGTAAAACATTTTAGAGAGTCCCTTTCATATCTTTTTCTTCCTTTTATATCTTTTTCTTTTTATTTTTTATGTCCAGAGTATAATCTCTACATCATCACTTCTACTTCTCTTGCTTATAGAATCTTTTAAATTAACTTCTTGCACACCTTGCTTCTGTGCTTCAATCTCTTCCTGCTCTGGCAGACTCAGAAGGTTCACTTGCTCACGTAGGTTATGTGGTCCTATTGACTCTTCAGTAGGCTATTTCAACTCATGACTCGCCCTGCTTCAGCCTTAAGTTGATCCAAGAATTTACGATCACCTGTAACATATTTCAAGATGTCAATGGTTTGAGAGACTACAAATAGCATTTATGACATCACGCCAACAATCAGAATAACTAATAAATATGCAGTTGACTAAAGAGAATGCAAACAATAACTCACCAAAGAGAATGCAAACAATAACTCACTGATTCATTGTTTTATATTTTGCAGAGCTACAAAGGCAGCTTTGGATTCAGCACCCATCTTCGTATTAGAGATACTACCAACAAAAGAAACCTCTCCAATCTGCATTGTTGAAGTAAAATCCATGGAATCTTCAACTGGCTTCATGGTAGAAGAATATGTGGCACAAGGAATGCCCATGTGTACAAGAAATATTGTGAGCCATTTACAATTACAGTACTTATGTAACCTTCCTTAAAAGTATATTATGTCATGGCCCCACATTGACAATACCCCTGAAATGACAAGATAATACTAAAACACAAATAACAGAATTAAATAAATATCAAGGTATAAATACAAGTAACCTCAATTTAAGCATTACCATTATAATTATAATCTTCTGGATAATATTATAATTATAATACATAAATTAACATTATTTTATTATTATTGTTACGATGTAATAAATATCAAAATTAAGAAATATATAATAAAATACTAAATCATAAACCAATTAAATCAATCTCTAGAGATAATACTACAATATCAAATATAAGATTATAAATAATATTCATAGTTGACACCTTCCATTTTGGCACGGGATTCATTCCTTATTAGGGATGGTTTAGAAGAAGGTTGAGACATCTTATTGTTTGTGAGCTAAGCACCCGACATCGGATTGTGATACTTGTGAATCTGTAGTAAGCATTCCGGAGTCAATATTCTATTGTTGCTGTCGTGAGCATTCTGTAGAAGGCTAGTTAGTGATTTATCGATCACTATATTTTATGTGTGTCGGGACTAACTGGGTAACCATCGGTGGCAGTCTGTGTATTATCCGAGTCCCTCCATGATCCAGCGGAAGACTTGAGGATTTTGGGATCGCAATTAGAAGATAAAATTTATAAATCCTTGCCATAGCTATTCAGGTGTATAATTGGCATATCGGTTGAGGCAACGATAAATACAAAATCATGTTATCGCTGGTAAAGAATAACTTAGTCATTAAAAATGATAATTAGCACAAATTGAGGAGACACGTCCCTTATCAAGGGAGTGCAATAAAGGCTACATCCTTGGAGAGATGCTAAAAAATGGGTGGGATTGGATGATATAAAGGAAGAAGAATATTTTGGAATGAAGGGTATCACTACACAGGCCTTTCTAGAGTTAGGTAGCCATGGTACACGGTTGCTTATAATCATCACCATCACTGGTAGATGAAAGGACTATTAGGGCTAAGAAGATCAAGCGAACTCTACAGGTCAACATAGAAGAATTAAGAGATAAAATATGGAGATCTAAAGGAAGATATGCAGTTAGGAAGCAGAATGAAGTTACATGTATATTAATCGATGGGATCATTATATGAAAGCTTCCAAACATAGGAATTGCAGCAACAAGATCTGGTTTGCATTATAATATAAAGCCATGTATATTATTGGATAATCATACAAGTATATATATACACACATAAGATAAAGTTGATAATGAATAGTACATAACACAAATACTAATATAAGGAAAGAATCATTACATGAACATAGGTACATGAATGCTAATTACTATAAGGAGAGAATAATGATATATATGTAGGGTATGTGCAGGATCATGATGGGCCAAATAGGCCCTTAAGTGGCAATGAAAATTCAGAAAAATTAGAGTTAGGCAACTTGACATAAAAATTTGAATAAGTTATCTATATTATTTCAAAAACATGTAAGAATAGAATCTGTGGGAAATTGAATGTAGTTTCTAAACTACTAGGTTTATTTTTTGTAAAACAAAATCTATTTGATGAAAATTTGAAATTTCAATACAGTATTACTTAAATTTCAAGAAAAAAATAAGAAGTAGGTGTCTATCTGACCACCTTAACCATAATAAAATGATAATATTTTTTTATGAGATTTTAGATATAAGTAGAGGACTCATGTCCGGATGTGACACATATTTTTTGTAATTTTTTTCTAAGTAAATAATTAATTATGAATTTTTTATTACAACTTTTTAAAAATATAAAAACTCGTATGTCTGACCACCTTAACTTGGTCAAAACTTCATGAAATTCAATTTTATTTTTTTTAATCCTATAGTATGCGAAACATAGAATGTGACACATGTTTCGGATTCAAAAAATATGATACCGTTTGAAAGTTATAGATGTTTTACAATCAGCCTATCAATCAGGACTTTAGTCATAATTCTAATAGAAAATGAATAATAATAATCTATTAAATTCAAAATAAAGCATAATTTATATTGGCAAAAATCTGAGAATCTCCTCTACAAACCCTTTTCATTTTATCAATTTTGGCTAAAAATAAGGTCGTCAGCCACATGGGTGAAGTTCGAAAAAATAAAGTAAGTTGTTAAACATGCTTTTTGTGTTGACTTTTTAGGATTGGCATCTCCTAACCCAATACCAAAGCAAACCCGAGCCTATTCCCTAGGTAATGAATTTTGTGTCAGACATATCGGATATCGTATTTAAATCAAATATCTGAATTGAATTGGATATCCGATTTGAATCGGATATCCGATCTATATCCGATATTCAATTTGTTTATATAGCATTTTAAAAAATGTCAAAACTTTATAACATATGATTTAACATATGCAATATATCTCGTTTGTAGTTTATAGTTTATTTTAATATATTTAGTTTAGAATATACGATTTGGTTTATGTATGATTTTTAAATAGTTTATAGTTTATAGTTTATAGTTTATGTTAATATATCTAGTTTAGAATATACAATATTATTTATAATTTAATATATAATCTCTTACAAAGCTATATAATATATAATATATTATATTATTATGTATAATATATTTAAATACTATTTCTATATTTTAGTTAATATATATATATTACTAATATATAAGATATTTAAATATTATCTCTCTCCCTCTCTCTCCCTCTCCCTCTCCCTTTGCCTCTCTCTCTCCACTTCTTTCCCTCT